>BMAW01055204.1:479554-498184 GCA_019974015.1 Nephila pilipes
AGTAGCGATGAATAGTTGATAAGTAGTAGTAGTAGTATTCCTAATTTCAATTTGAATTTTTATATGTTGTATGTCTCTTTTGACTAATTTTTCACTGTATACTAATTTTAATTGTTTTGTAATAAAAATGAATTCTTTTTGTTTCATAAATAAGTAATAGGGATTTCATCATTACTTTTTTTGCATGGTTTTTGGGGATAATATTTAGAGGTTTTTCATCTAACACTATTTTTTAAGGTTGTGGAACATATTTCCAAATTTACCATACGTCGCATGTATTGTTTTACTCGAATTTTTTTTTTTTTTTTTTTTTTTTTTGCACTGTTTTCTGAGGAACGTATCTACAGTGTAAAAAAATAGTTGGGTGTATTTCTTTTAATGCTTCATTCGAAATGGGTCGTTCGTTGCGCAATTCTAAAGCAAAGATAATTTTAAACAAACAAACAAACAAAAAATGCTAGATAGAAAGAATTTTAGTAACTGCTTTGGTTATAATAATGAAAATGCATACTATTCAAAGTAGTTGTAAAATGATATTTTTTATGAACTCAAATTTCTGGAGAATTTAAGAAGTTATGTAAGAATGCAAAATGATTTTTTTCGATTGACCAACTATTTATCAACGTCGCACTTAGAAGCAACATGAGGGCTGTTGGGTGCTGAACTCACAATTTTGAAAATCAGTCAAGGGACGAGAAAGATATCTGAACTGGCACCTTTTACTCCAAACTTCCTCAATACGCCTATGGGAAAAGGGTTTGGTTTCATTATAAAATATTTTAAATGTGTTTTATTACTCAAAGGGAGATAAAAATCATCTCTTGCTTTTCTTTGAAAGAAAATTATTTGAGATGGCTTGCGTTTTCTTCTCCCTTCACCCAAATATCCAAATATATGAATTTTGCCTCCTCTAGATTTATAACCCAGTTGTTAAGATTGATCTCTATTATGACATATGGAATAATAAGAATTTCGGAATATTATTCGAATTCTTATTTATAAAACCATAAATATAATTTATTTTATGTAATTCAACGAGGAATATAACTTAATTCAATTCAGTGATGATTAATGAAAATTATTACTTGTGGTTTTTATGGCCACACACTATTTGCTGAAAGATTCTTTGAACATATAGGTTTATATAATGCGTTCTAAAGCATATTGTAATACTGAAATATTACCTTATATTCTAGAAGCAGACGGTGAAACATTTTTATGAGTATGTTTTATGTGTGTGTTTGCTTAATATGCTTTTATTTTGTGTGTTTTGTGTTCCTGCTTTCCTTCCCTTTAAATTCTACAACGTTTTCTGCAAGATTTAAAAAAAATTCTTTTGGATTCTTATATATTAATGAATTCTGCTTAATGAAAACTTAATTAATTTCTTCCAAATCATTAATAGATATACTTTTCAATCAGTAATGTCCAGAAAATTAGAAATTAAGCTTTAATTCAAGGACATATGGTGGTTAGCCGTTGTAAGTATCAAACAAATGAAAGATATTTAAATGGAAAAAATTTTTTGAAGTCACTCCTGTTCTCAGGACATCAATAAAGAAATAAAAAAAAAGAGTAAAAATACTATTTGAGCAAATAAAACCCACTTCATTTAATACTCTTATTGGGAGTCATAAATTTTTTTTTAAATTGATCATATAGCACACAGCCCAAAACACGGTGAGACAAAAAGATGTTAACACTGTATGTGCATGTATATATGTACATACTTACGAGTGAAACTCCGCACCACGCACGTCATCGATAAAATTCAAACCCAAATGGTCGAGAGAGCCTTACAAACAACAATGGATATACTCCATAAGTGCATTGAGAGGCATGGGGCCCAAATTGAAACTCCGTTACCAAATCCCTGCCTTGACTGCTTTTAATTTAAAGTAATTAAACACCCATTTTATATTAACATCTCTTTGCCTCACCCTGTGTGTAAAATAAATACTGTTTCGTAAAAAGACGATAGAAAACCTGTTTGTCATCCATTTTTTGATTATATTGAATAGTAACTGAAATGCTAACCACATGTTTTTGATTTTTTTAAATACTAACTGAAATATCCGTTCTTTGCTCGGATCAGTTTGAAAACTTCTCATTCCAGCTGGCAAACATGAAATCATTTTGAGACTTCACATCCAATATGATGCAAGAAAACATATCCAAAATTTTATTAAATTTACAGTTTTACTTTTTGTAGCATAAATAGCTCTAAAGCAAAACCATGTATGATCAGTATATTGTCGTAGATGATAATTAAGCGATACAAACCATCCAATAATAGAAGAATGGTTTGACTCTTCAAGTAGTAAACAAAATCAATCTGAAGAGCTTCTTGGTAAACAATATTTAATGTATTTCTATTCAGAAGGAAATGTATTTCCATTTTCAGCAACGAAACTTAATAAAGCATGTTAAAAGTGTAAAGTGTTTCTCAGTGTTAATATTTTCAATACTTTCCAAAACTCTACATGTTTTTTCTTGATGTAATTTTACCAAGTTTGTCGTTGAGTTAGCGACAGAGTTCGAGGAAAGGTAATGAACACACAAACATATCTAAATTATGATGCACACACACTTCCATTTATTAATAAGGATTTGACTCCGAACAAAAACTGATGTTGCCCCGCATCCTTTATTTTTCCAACTGTTTAAAAAAAAAATCAGATTACGTTAAAAAACTTATCAAATAAGCATCATCTAAGCATACAAAGTATGAGGAGGAGGGGAAGTAATTCATAACTTGGATATTAGCCTGATATTAAACTAGATGAACATAAAGCTGAGAAAATCAACTAAAAATGATAATAGTAGCAGAAAAGTAACATTATGCAATATTAACGATTATATCTTGAGAAAGGTTAGCGTTTCTTTCAATTGAAATAATCAGGCATTGCAAGAAGTATGATTTTTACTTTTCAATGAATACTCCTCAAGAATGATAAGTACTCCTTAAGATTTACTATGAGTAATAAATTAGTATATTACTTCCTTAATTTTTGTTACTTACACATTCCCGGTTTCTCATATTAAAATACTGAGGATATGTATGAAATATACTTTTAATGATTTTATATAACAAATCTTTCCTTTTCTATACTTCGAAATCACGTCACAGGAGGACTTGGTACCAAGACATATTTAGTATGAATCATCCCCGTTGTACGAAGGGTCTTCAGTGGCATCAGAGGTGGAACCCACGATACGATGGAAACAACGACTGACGTGAGTTTGTGACCATGACCATTTGGCTACCGCGACCGCCTTTTTCATCAAAGAATTTATTGATAAGAAGTCAATATTGAAACTGATAATATTAGTAAAAATATCTACCTACCAATTAAATTTCTTTTTTGATCTATTTAAATTCCTTTGTTTTTTTTTTTATTCGTGTGACTGCCATTACTATTTTTCATTTTCTTTTCCACCGTAAGGATCTACTGCACATCGTGAGAAGCACTTGATTATCTACCGGATCTTGTTCTTTTATACAATGTTCTTTAATAGTGAAATCAGTGCTGAAAATTCCGATGATATTGGTGTTTGACCCATATTTTTTTCTTTATGCCCCCTACTTTGAAACAAGTGATGAAGATTTTGTGAACTCTAAATCTTGTATTATGTACAAGTATATATTTAACACTTGCGTTTAACGGACAAATGCAAATACTATAGAATTTCTACTACCGTTCTCAAATCTTTCCTATTTTATCTATTTGAATGCAAAAAAAGGCATTCGAAAGAGCAAAAAATAAAGAAGGTTTCAGCAGAATTACATTTTCACCCCGATTTTTGAAAATAGTTTTGGAATATTTTTTAAAGATTAGAAAACCCACAAATGAATCATTAAAATAGGGGTAAAATATTTTTAAAAATCGGAGAAAAAAATGTAATTCCGCAGAAACCTTCGTTATTTTTTTGCTTTTCCGAAAGCCCTTTTTTGCATTTAAATACATAAATTAGCATAGATTTAAGTAATGTAGTATAAATTCCATGGGATTAACATGGCTTTTGTGAAATCAAAATGTCCTGTAGATGGGAGCCCCAAGAAAAAAAAAAGAGTGTTTTGAGGCAAACTATACACATTTAATAAACAAAAAAAATTTATTTTTACAGTTTTTACAACTTTAATCATCTATATAAAATTAAAATAAAAATTAGCAACTAAGTGAAATGAATATTTTACTTCATCTTTCAGTAAACCGGTGTTAATATATCACTTTAATGTTTACGTTGATTTTTGAAAAAACAACAACCAAATATCATTTTTATGAAACATTTCTCAAGATCTTGATAAAATTAATTTATTAAGCTCAAAATTTCCGAAGTTATCATGCCATTTCAATCATGTTGGATATATCTGTATTACTTTATAGTCAGAGATAAATATTTGATTTTCAATGCTTAAAGATGTGAATCACATCCATCTGTCTAAACAAACAGGGCTGAATTATTTAGTCTCTGTGCAAGTTTTCAAATATTTTAATTGGAATTCCAGTTTTCAACACGTTTTGCACGAATGCTTTCGTGAGCTTCTTGTTCTTACCAACATTAAAACCTTTTTGGACGTGAAAAATGTTTACATACTTTTTACGAATAAAAAAAATTATCAGTTGATAAGTTTTCATTTTTTGCAATAATCAGATTACGTCCATGGAATTTAAGGCTTATTTCTAAAAAATATATATTCATTACCCTTCTTATCTCTCAAAAATATTAGATAATGAACTCGAGACAAAAATAATTACGTAAAACTATCTATTTAAAAACGAAAAGTGGAAATTGCATGTGTTTTAACTAAAGTGGTATCAAATATCCTTTTTATTTAAATGGAGTATATATATATATATATATATAAAGTTGTATATTTTATCGTCTTTTGAATGCAAGAAAGATCCACGCAGTGAATTAACAGGCTTTTTTTTCGAATAAATGCAAATTTATTCTAAAGATCTCCAGGAATTACATTATATTTCCTTTTATATATATAACAGAAGCAATTAACAAACCAAAAATTACATAGCATCAATATAAAGCTCCTACAATCGTTGCACATAGCAATTGAAAAATTCAAATCATGTCATCACAATAACGCATTAGCATTAACAGTACACATACATAACATACAGTCTAATTGATGTAAACAGTGTTTAATATATATGTACTCTTCAATGAATGTCTTTAGATTGGTGTAGGACTATCTAAAAAGTTTGGCGTCTAAATTTTTTACGTATCAAATCTAAGTTTATCATGAAGGTAACTCCTACCTCTCTACAGCATTATTTACAGATATATACTCATCTTGTCTATAAAAAGATTTTTTCTCCTGTAATAATTGCTTGGAAGAGAAGACAACAAATTCGAAACTTTAGTCTATAATATATATATATATATATATATATATATATATATATATATATATATATAAGCACAGAATACAGTTACTCTTCGCCTGGGAATTGAATCAAAATGAGATTAGAGGGCCTGTATAGATACAACTGCCCTTGATGCTTGAACACATTGCTCTCAATATACCTTATCCGTTATAGCCATACAATACATTTTTTAAAAAAGAAAAAAAATAAGGTATAGAATTATTTACTGAACATTAGTCCAACTTGATAATTTTTAAATGAAACATAATAAAAATATGTATCCTATTCAGAAAACATTGTTTTACTTTTGCTGTTATAAATTCAGTTCAAAACTTATGCGATGGTAGTCAATCTAATAAACTGAAAATAAACAAGATGGAGTAAGATGATCTTATAATCTTGTTGAAATGACACATTAATATTTGTAGCACTTTCACAAATGAACTGGAGAAAGCAACAGAAATTCTTGGCGTATTTTCCTTCGTTTCTAATGGTCACTTGAAAAGATTCAGCCTTCTTTTTTGTTACAAATGTATTGCTTGAAGAGGATTTGTAGTTGTAAGATTGGCATCACAGAGTTTTCTTTTTCTCTAATTTGCATTAAAATTCCAAATACCACGGTATCCTTCTGGTACATTTTGATGAAAGCAGAAAGTATTATGTTTTAATTTTTGGTTGCTCTAGTAAGGATGATTCGCTACTCTCTCAATGGCTATAATCAATATCAAGCATGTCTCTCGTTTATTCATGCTAAATTCAAATTTAAGGATTCTTCTGAACTTGCACACCAATCTAACCGACTTATTTATAAAGAATCAATAAAACTAAATTTTTCAATCAGCACAATAAAGAAACTTTAAATATTTCAGAATATGTTTTAGTATTAATATAATACAAGAGATAGAGAGAGAAATGCAATTATATAGTGATAGAGGTGCATGAAACGTAATATGTACCCACTCGCTTCCGTGGCTAAATTAGAAGAAAGAGAATAGTTACTATCGTAGTGGGAAGTTCATCTTATTTTCTGATACATTTCAGCTTTTATCTTATGTGATCACTCTCAAAAAATTTACCTGGATCAGCATTCTCCCACGGTTGAAACCCGTTGGAATTATCCTTCAAGATTTTTTGTCTGCATATAAAATACATAAAGATCCCTAAGTCTAATGCCACGTAATCTGAATTAATCTTTAGAAATAATTCCAAACAGGGAAAATTTCAGAAACTTCTGTTTTAGCTACGGAAGCGAGTGGACACATATCCTCCACCGATTTCTAAATATGTATCGCTCCCTAACAAATTCCTAACTCAAGTATTTAAATTTCTTCATTATGCCACGACTAAATTAAAACACCTTAAAATAGTTGCTAAGTAACAAGTGTAACAATTTTTATTATTAAAATTGACAAGAATTTACTGAAAAGACATGATTTTTATTTGAAATTTAAAAAGAGGGAAAGGCATAACGTCATAATGGTGAAACTTTAAATCAACTGCAATAGCCAACATCAATTAAGAGAGAGGCTAAAAGGAAGAACACGGTAGATCATTTTCTCTAGACAACTAAATACATTATAGGTCAATACAAAGTTGATGTTGAAAAGTTGTCTCCATTCAACAAAAAATAATAAAAAGTTTAGTTTCGGTAATTCATTATACATTAACCCATAAAGCCGAAGACCTGTGCATGAGAACCAACCACCGACAAGAATTCAATGACGCCGCATACTGCTAAGTTTTTTCTTTGCTTTTCCTCCTTTTCATTTGTAAAAAGATGTCATTCTACTATCACACCAGCATTTACCTAAGATAAAATTCTTCAAAATCTTACGTGTTGTCTCTTCACGGCTCTATGCTTTTGAAACTTCATTCTGTGTTATTTTAAAAGACATCGACTGCCACTAGCTTTAGAAAAAAGAGTCATTCCATTTTCACAAAAACTCTCACATCGACTCGCTTTAACGATTGTCAAATAACAACTGCTTATCCAAAATGTTTGAAATTTTGGTGAGTACCTGTTAAAGATATGTAACCAGATTCCCTAGCTCTTATTAACGAATGATGCAATTTTCACGTTAAGGTTGGACACGTTTCAGACCTCTCATATATATATATATATATATATATATATATATATATATATATATACACAATTTAAATAAACAAAGAGGTGTCAAAATTCCAGATATGTATGTTGAAGGAACATATATGTAGTAAAAAATAGCCAAAAATAAAATAATAAAACTTATTAATAAATAACAGGGAATAAAATTTTTTAGTAAAATATTAAATAATTAAATCAAAAGAGGTTCAATGAATTAAAAGTTAATTAGAAAACACAGTTTTGAATGTTCATAAAGAGTATGACACTCATAATAAAAATTTGCTGAAATAATTCATCAAAGAATGAAATGTAAAAAAAACTAAAATAATAATACTTTAAGACATAAATGATTAGTTAACTATAATGTAAAATTATCATATACAACGGGCTTTATATTTATGCATTGTAAGGTAAGCGAACAACGAAAAAAGGGGGGGGAATATAAAAATATAATATTGACTACAGAAGAAAAGAAGTTATACTATGGATTAATTACGAAAAATCAAACGAATTTTAAAAATAATGTAAGCCAATAAAAGTAAACATATCGGAAAGGAAAAATTAGACGGATAAACATCGGGGATAAGTAAAATAATGAATGAAAAGTAGTTGCTGTGACTGGCTACAGATTATTTTGCTGATTATTCCAGAATTATTGAACAAATTGTCTCCTCTGTTAGTACTTTATTAAACAGGTGTAAATCAAAGAAACAATTGAATAAAGATAAAGAAACAGAAAAATTAAAATCCAAAAATGTCAGATAGGATTAATAACATCAATGAAAAACTAAAAAGAATAATTGTATAAAAAACAAAAGTTGATTATAAGATATAAGGAACATTACTATATGAAATCAACAGCACGTGAAACCCTTTAGGAGCATGGTTTTATCTTCTGAAATAATTATTTTTTATTACGACTTGTATATACTAATATTAGAATTAAATGAAAATAAGTACAGAATATTATAAATTTTGTAAATGAAACATAATATTCTTAAAAGAAGATGTAAAGATTAAAAATAAGTCATAATTAAGGAAAATTGTGAAAATAAAAGCAAAATTAAGAAAATAAAAATTGACAAACACAATAGTTTGAAATTGAAATATTTAGATATAAAAACAGAAACATAACAAATATATATAAAATAAAAACTAAGAGCACTTTTTTAATTTTTCTATATCAATAAAAATGTTTTTCACCCTGTTTTATAATTGTCATGTTACAAATTGTTTTTTATGCTATTATTAGAATATTCTGCGAGCAAGAATATTTTGGGAAATTTATTTGAATTTTCATAAATATAAGAATAGTTATTAACTTATATTTTATAACGTGAAATATATACAATTACACATAATTTTCTAAAAATGGTTCAAGATTAATATTCCATAAAGATACTTTGTGTAAAATAAAAGGATTAAATTCTATCTTCTTAAAGTACTACCATAATTTTTTCGAAAATACTTTTAAATATATATTTAATTCCTCAGTTTCTTGAGTATTATTATTGATTTGTATCAGTTTTGAATAAACTGAATAAAAAGTCTTCTTTATTAATATTTTCAAAAATATAAGATCATAAGTACATAAGAAAAGTATAAAATTATCATTATCAATCTAATTATATTCATGGAAATTGTAAAGAAGTATTAGCTTGACTACTACTAGAAGCCCCATTTTGTGGTATGCCTCTTATTTGATTATATTTTTATTCTTAAATATACTATCGTTTTCTCTTGTGGCTAAATCAACTCTGTTTTAAAAATATTTCATAAAAATAGTACCATTGAGTCTAAACTCCTTAAAAACAGTCTTAAGAATTTCAATGAGATCTTCATTATCTGTAAAATTAAATAGATCTTTAAAATCATAACTGTTGATAGAGAAAGTTTCTTTATTTATAATATAATTAAGAATATCAGTACAATTTTTAATAGCTGTAGTTTAGTTAAAATTATCAATTATACTTCGTTATAAATCTGTAAAATTTTCCAGCTAAAGTGGTATAAGTATTAGAGACATTAATTATTGCACAAAATTTTATATTGAGTGTCAAAAATATGAGGAAATTTCAAAAAGTTCTATTAAAACCTATTTTCTTATATACAGCGGTAATTTTATTAGAAGATTCTCAATCACTATTGCATATTGTTTTATAAGAATTATTATTGACTAGATTATAATAGTTGGCCATATTAATGTAGAATTTTTTAAACATGATAGCACAATTCTTTTACATACACTCCCTCTTTCAAAGAATAATTGAGAATACATTCAAAAGCATATTTTTATTTATATAAATTAAAAAAATTACTTATATATTTATTCATAATCCATAATATTTGCGTTTCTTCAATTGCATATTTTCTATTCACAAGTTGCAGTTTGGGGATCACACCTCAGTCCTTCACCACATTTTACAAGTGGAGGTGATCCGCCCCAGCGTAATACATCGATGCATGAATCCCCTTTATCTGAAAAGGAAAATAATTTATAATGTATTAGAGAGTAATTAAGGATTAAAAAATATTCAATCCTAAATATTTTACTGTTTATTATCAGCAAACAATAGGAGGAATATTTTCATGTGGCAATATTTTCTGTGTGTCTAACCATCGTAATCTGGTTCAAACGAATAAGTAGCATACAAACTTGTAACACATTAATAAATAATAAACTCTTAAGATGAAATAGTTATGAAACAAAATTAATAAGTGATTTATTTAATTCGTTTTCAGCTGTCTATTTCAGTCAGACTCATAAGCTACTTTCTAATTCACTCAAAACATGTGATAATAGGTTAAAATAATATCCCTTATTTTAAATTACGTTAAAGGAAAAAAAGTATTTGGTCAACCTGAAAGTTCTGTCGGTTTGGGAAGTGAAAGAAAACAATACGTTTTTGATGCATTTAATAATATTTATTAAACAATATAATCTCCCGCGATACTAGGATTGGTCTACAAGCATTCCAGATGGGGGTCTCGTGAGTTAAGTGAGAAAATTTGCTTAATCTAATTATCATCATATGCACATCTCTGCTTGCTCGGAACGAAAACAAACGCACTTGGAGCCGGATGACAATTGGTGTTGAAAAATGGATTATTTTTCGACAACATCGTTAGGAAAAGAGCATACTTGCAGCATGGACTATCTGTCCCCTTCACTTCTAAATCAAAATTGAGCCTGAAAGAGAGAACGCTTTGCTTATAGTGGGACGTCCAAAGCCCAATTCGGAGAGGTACTGTCAGCAAATGGATTATTTAAAAAAAGCACTGAAAGAAAAAAAATCGGTGAAGCTCAATATGAAGCACATTACATAGCACCGTGATAATGCTACTCCACATACTGTTTTGGCGAATTTTCAAGAAATCACAGAGCTAGGCTAGGAATTTCCTTCCCATCCATCATACTCCTCATACTTATCACCCTCTAATTATCACTTGATTATCTCACTGCAAAATTTTTCGAAAGGAAAAAAATTAATTACTGATGTATACGTCAGTCTGGCAGTACTTCTCTTTAAAGCAAGATATTCTTCAAAAATGGTATTTACAAATTACCATCACGCATCTAAAATGGTACTTTAAAGAGTTCATAACTAACGACGGAAATATATTGCACAATAAATATTATTAAATGTATGAAAAATGTATTATTTTCTCTCACTTCACAAACTGACTACACTTTCTAGTAGACCTAATATAGTCGAAAACTGAGGTCGGCGAACTATGGATTACCTCTAGGCAATAGATTTATATCTGCATTTCGAAGTATTTACGAATACTTACTTTCAGTAAAATTAGTAATATACATCATTATTTTTACTGATAGGAAGTGCGAATTTTCCAACACCAGAATGGTGAAATAGTATCTCAGAAAAAGCAAATACATTCAACGTCTTATTATAAGGTTTAATCTGTTCAGTAAAATGTTTATTAATTAATGGAAATATTTTATTCTCCCCCTCCCCTGAATATCATTATGTGTGTATATATATATTACTAGTTGATATCGTAAAATTTTAATTATTACCTAAGAAATAATCGAGAGATGACTGGATCAAGTTTATTTTGCATACGAATTGATCCTTAAGAATATTATGCCTTAAATTACAGCTATTAATTTTATTTGGTTTGGTTTCAAAAAGTCCAGGATTCGAATAACATGCAGCATTGTAAAGTTTTAATTATTACTAAAAGTTGATATGGAAATTTGTTTTTCACTTATTATTCTCAAGACTTTCTACACGTTAACCATCCGGAGCTATACAGTTTTTCTTGACATTTCGAATGGTGCCTTTATACAAAGTATGGCTATTAAATAACAAGACTGATACTGTAAAACACTTTATTTTGATGTCATACATATTTACTTATTATCACCTTCAATATACACAAGTCCACTATCCCTACAACGCTCCAAGCGTATATTTCATTGCTCTAAATAGTGCTGGAAGTCCTAGACTTAATCACAGTCTACAATAGTCCGTGAAGTCCTACAATCTGTCAATTGTTATAGTCTTTTAACGCACGAATACTTAAACGACTGTCAGATCGAACCAGATTACCTTTTTTTTTTCGATATTATCAACCATTTTTGACGCGGAAGGGTGACCAAGGCTCGAATCATCTTCAGCGTGTCTTATCGGCCATCTTCAAAACACTTAAACCACTCAAAATCAGTTCAAGTAATAAACGTTCATTCCCATACACTTCTTTCAATAAATTACGTTTCAGTAGCAGTTTTTCCAAGTTTCATGTGAAAATTCAAAACAATTCATGACTCACTTATCAGTTTTCCTGCGAGATAAGAAATAATTGTAATGCGAACGAAGGCTACGGCTATACAGATTCGAAAGAGCAGACTTCACGATAAACAATTGTCGGTCGCTGGTGTTTGGCACATGCGTACTTCTTCTGTAGCAGCCTCAGTCTCATTATATAATAGCCACACCTCGTAGAAATCAGTAGATTAAACTCTTATCTTTTCTGCATGTTTTACTTCAATCTACATGCGCGCGCGGTTTAGTGACACCAAATAAATCAACATTAAAAACTATAATTTACAACATTATGTATCTATTGATTAATTAAATATTAAATAAATTTTATCCAGAAGAACATCCCGGCTATTTCCTAATAATAATTAAAACTTTACAATATATCTCGTATACGTAAAAATATCACTTCTTAAAAATTATTTAGAACCTCTTTTGGTTGCTCTGTGAGTAGTAAATAGCTCATGCAAATAAATACCTTCGAATTTGCTATTTGCCGAACCTAATTCTCTGGTTCTTTGAAGAAAAGGTCTGTTGATCCCTGATCAGAAGTACTACTTTATAAGAAGTATATTTTTTTTTCAGTTAATGTGATCTACGAAAAATATTTCAATTTTTTTTATAATACAAATTTGATCATAAGGCTTAAGGTACTTTCTTTTACATTTACTAATAAAGTCTCACTATTATTTGTCAGGAAGTAGGACACTTTTTATTTTGCAATTCGTATTAGGGGGTCATTTCACGCAGCATTTTATCTATCCCCATAACATCATAACCGACTATGCTTAAGGAACATTTAAATAATTCAAGATAAAAACCAACATATTTAATAACAACTTTTTTATATGGTGGCAAAGTTTATTAAAAAAAATTTATTTGGTGATATTTTACCAAATGTTGCTACCCTGGTCATCGCCTAATTTTGACAAATTTTGAAATCGCACCAAGTGGTTGGGCTAAATTGCATTATTAAAAAAATTACTCAAATATTAAAGCTTGTCACAAATATCTGAATATAGCATTGTTCGGCGAATAAAAACGGTTCCCAAAGTTTCAGAGCTGTAGCTTGATGTGAAATTGGTTAAATTAACGATAGACAATTTGATGACACACTGATACACACAGAGAGGACAGACACACACCAAGTGAAAAACATAAAAATGTTGCAAAAAATGACAGGTCGTTCATTAGCTGTGTATATTTATTAATTGCTATTATTTTTTTAACGAGAAATTTTGTCAGAAAATTATTCAAAAAAAATTTGCGATAAAAGCCATGCTAATTCCCATATTTTTAATAGTTTGTACATATTACTTCACTTATAAATTTTTTCAATTCAAATCAAATCAATACTATAAATGTATAAACGATTGACAATTGTACGACCAGTGATTTTTAAAAAGTGTTCTTTAAACTTGGTCATTTTTAGCTTTATGAAAGTAGGAAAAATATTTCTTGAAGTAATAACTTCCTTTTTAATTTTACATTTCAATTCTGAGGTATTGAAAGGACTTTTCTACTTGCTTACTTTTATACCGCTTTTAAAATACACTGCTGTCAAGTTAAATTGCAACATCAGGAAGGAATAAACTGACGAACGTCAAAAACAAATGAAAGGAAAAAGAGGTTATGATATGCAAATGACGAGAATTTCAGCTCAATTAGTTGAAGCAGGAAGGAAAAACGACATCTTAAGCACTGCATAAAATAAAACTTGTGTAGATAATTTCTCATTCGAAAAGCTCTTTGTAAGGCCAGAGTTTGCTCAGAATATCGTGTTATGCCTCCAACAAGAAGAAAAATGTTTCCAACAAGTGTCGGAATTTAATGGAGGCTGGATCGTTGCCTATCGAGAGTGTCAATTATCGCTCCATGGTATTGCACTGGTCAAAATAAAACCACTGTCACGAGAAGGGAATCAATGGTTTGATGAGGGGCATACTGAACTGCATACAGGACTTCCCCCCGCCATGATTAACCTTTTGAAGACGGCGGGTTTTGTGAGGAAAAGGCCCTTAAAGACGGCGCCTTAGGCGATGTTTACTTCCCCCTTTTTTATCGCTCATGGATGGCACCATACATAGGCATACAAAAGAAGCAAGATAATTGCTGCTGTCCGCAGTCAATGGGGATGTTCGCGGCTTAGAAAGTCCCTAAATACAAAGAGTCTCCCTTTCTTAGGGAAACATATTTTCTTGGAGATCTCAATTACGATTTCAGTACAAGAAAATTTGAGAAATTTATTTATTTTATTTTTTTAAAAAAGAAATTATTTCCTAGCAATTTAAGCTGCTTTTCACCTAGATTTCCTTTTTCAATATTATTAAGAGCATTGAGAGAAATAGCACAAAACAATGATGATAATATAAAACATTGCATAAAAAATGAAACGCTTATTTCATTGTAGACAAAGGTACACACAATAAACTAACCAAATTTAATTGATATTATTCAAGTAAAATTTATTTATATTTTGATTTTCAGTAATTTTTTTTAAAATAGATATAAAATATTTTAAATTTATTTTTAATTCTTTTAAATGCAGGAATTTGATACACACCTGGTGTTAAAACTTAAAATAATCAAATTAGAAATAAGAAGAAAATAATATGATACTTCATAAATTGCACGTAATTATAATCAGTAATACAAAATATAATAAAAAGCAAAATTGCTGATCCTGTCTCTTGATGTTATAATGTAAAATTCAGACTTTCTCAAATCGATAATGAAGTAAGTTTAAAAGCTCTTATAAGTATTCACAGCATTTGTATAACAATAGACATATCATCATAAATAAACTATGCTCTTTTGGAAACTTCATTATTACTTAATTTATAATTGTTTTTCTCTTTTAGAACATGCCAGAGAAATCTTAAAAATTTAAACACTCTTAAGAATTTTCTTATATATCTTCCATGAAGGAATGATACATTTGATGTATAATTGTCATTTTTTATTGTTCCATAATCCATTATACTGTGATACATTAATATTTATAATATTGAATGAATCCTAAGATTAAGTCTAAATTTTATTAACAAGCATTTTTCAAAAATGAAAACTTTATTTTTCTTTGATTTAATTCTTCCTATATATGCTGAAAATTATGATAAAATATTCACTATGGCAAATAAATGAGATGAATAAAAAGCAAAACCATTAAAAAAAAAGGTGTTTCGCATTATGCTCTAAAATGTGAGTATCCTAAGGCTATAAATGTTGGCCTTTGTTAAATAGTGCCACATTGTAGTTTCCACATGTTTTGACGGTTAGGTCAAACAAAAGGTGACGATTAGGTGTTCTAACATGTAGCAGAGCTGATACGCATTAAATCAAAATCCTTACTGTTAAATATTAATAATTTATCAGTTTACCTACGTGTTCCTAAAAATAAATTCTTTAAATGCACATAAGAAATTTAAAATTATTTTTTCCCCAATAGTAATAAATGTTTCAATTAGTAAAAAAGAGGAAATGCTTTGAATTTTTAGAATACTTCTAGTAAAACGAAAACAATAAGCTGATATCGAAGACAAAATATTATGACTGCAAACATTTTTAAGTTGCCGAGGAACTTCATGTATCTCGGTAATCTTGTTTATATAAAAGGAATATATGATTCTTATTTGTACTTAATTGTTTTGCAAGTAATGACAACATACTGGAGCTTCTTACCTTTTTTTCACTTTTCGTACAAAAAGTTATATTCTTAACCTTTAGATAATCCTTACTTTTTATTTAAAATTTCAAAAGAATTGCATAATATTGTTTTAATTCTAAGATTACTGCTCTGATTTTTGTGCGATAATAAACTGATTTTTGTGTGTGATTTTGTGCATATGATAGAGCCAAAGCCAATACATTCCTACGAAGACAACTCTTTCGATTAACATTCAAAATAATTACAAAAACCTTTCCTTCTCAACGCACAGACTCCTCAATCGGTTTAGAAAAAACTGACAACAATTTTTCTTTACTTTCTTCAAAACGAAGGAAAACTTTAGCTTCAAATATCGTTTTTTCCCTCCCCCCCCCACTTCGTCAGGACAGTCCCCTAAGTGACTGGGTCCTTTTTACATTATCTCTCAAAATCTAACACAATATCAGTTCACTGAACGGTTATTTTCAGTTTCCCGATAACGTTCGCAAAGTAGAAGGCCTTCTTTTAAGTTCGTCGGCATAGTTTCTATTTATCCTATGTCCGACAATGTAACAGAAAAGGAAATCACTTTCTAAAGCTTTATTACGGCAATAAGAGGAAGAACCACGGAAGAATAGTTTTCCGGCTACATGAAAGCAACCTTGAAGATTTACAAGAAGGCAGATGTGCATTTCTAAGTTTTATTACACCAAAAAGGCATATGATAATCAATAATGACCAAAACCTGAAAGAATCAACAATAATCAAGAGGGAGAAGCATTCTTTGTCGATATGAAAGCTCTTACAACTTGTTTTTCATGCTCATTTACAAGAGCTATTTGATTCTCTATTCAGAGTTTCAAACGTTCGGGTGCCTTAGAACGCACCCGAACATTCCTTTCTTTGTACTATCGTACATAAAATGTGTGACTCATGAATAAATAGGCGAGAAAAAAAAAGAAAACGAACAAATTTTTTTTATTTCAATGTAACTATCTGTTAGATTCTGATTACATTTATTTTTCAAATATATTTTAGAGTATTTTGCAAATTTTATCGTAATTATTATTATTAAAGAAACTTATTATATTTTTTAAAAAAAAAAAAAAAACTTCTTTTAAGTTTCGAAAAATCAGGAAATCCAACACTGTAGAACTTTTAAAGTATAATTTATAACAAAAGCAAAAATTTTATTCTTGCTTCTAAGGTTTTTGTATAAATCGGGGAATTTTTCTTATGCTAAAGAATTTGTAATATTCGTCTCCTACAAATTTGAAAGAAAAAAATATCGGAATTAATAGTTTTTGTTTCGAAGACTCAACTTTTATACATCAATTGTCATAATAAAAAAATGTCGGAAATAGTTTCTTGCTTTTATAAATTCGAAAGACTACAATGTACAGTTTTAAGAATCTATAACAAATATTTTTGTAATTTTTTTTTTGTTGCAAATATTTTTTTCTTTTTTTGTTGTTTATACACGATTAAAAAAAAAAGTGTTTTTTTTTTTTGATGTTTCGATATAAAATTCTTAAAAACTGTTTTTCAATAAGCATAACTTAAGATAACAATAAAAATATGCTTCTGTACAGCAATACATTGTGTAATTATGCACAAATTTTCATCAAAAACAGAATGCAAAAATTGCTTCAAATTCTCCACAAATATATTTTAAGTAGTTTTACAGGTATAAAAGTTAATAAAAATGTAGAACTGAGGTATTTTTAAATCTGCAAAATGCATAGCAATACGTGTATTAGTAAAAAAACATTCATTATGAAAATATGTAATTATATTCTTTAGAATGAAAAAAATAAAATAAAAATCATAAAAAAAAATCACCACTTAAAGTTATAACACTTTTTTGAATAAACTTTGGAAATAAAATTTTTGTGGAACATATATTTCTTAGTAATATTTATATATATTATTATTTGAATAATAAAGTAAAGTGGAACCTTTTAATAATAAAGTGGAACTAGAAATTAAAAATTTATTTCCAAATATTTAAATATTGTTTAAGTTCAACATATTAATCCAATAATTTCATTACAGCGGCTCCTTTTATCACATTATTTCCTGTAAAAGGTAAAATTGTCGCTTTATGGGTTATTTGTGGGTCGTTCCAGATTTTTTTTATTTTGTTCTTCGGAGACAACCACATCTTCAATCTCTCGACTCAAATTTAAAGATTGATCTAAATCATCTTCCTCATTTTCTAACTCACAATCAGAATCATCAAAAATTTCGTCTCTAAATCAGCTAAAATATTCTGAATCTCTTCCGTGGTAAGTTCTCTTTTACGTTTAGGCATTTTTTTTAAAAAAAATCAAATTAATTTAAAATGAAATGATTAAGTAACCGAGATGACAAAATCACTTACAAAAATAACTATGCACTCACCGCTAGTGAGAATTTGAGTATGAAGGAAAAAAGAGGGATTTTTAGGTAAGGGCGAAAGAGGAAACTCCACACCCCCTTCCTTCTGAATACAAAAGAAACCGGTCAAGCAGATGATGTTCCGGGGCTATAATAGGCTTCATGCTGATTCGAAAGCTGTTTACAGGGGAAAGCACGGCTTGGCCGCTACATCGGTCTGCGCCGGCTTTTAAGGGTATATTCCTTTTGGCCTGTAGATCGGCCAGCCGTACTCAAAAGGTTAAAGCCCGACATAACAGACATATTGTGAGGAAATGCCCTGCAAAC
>BMAW01055204.1:508184-525221 GCA_019974015.1 Nephila pilipes
ATTTCTTAATTCCTTAGGATATATTCTTGTTGAATGATGAAATATTCCTCAGTTGATTATGTAGAACAAAATATTATTTAATTACTTAATCTTGGCTTCATCATGAAATATTCATATAACAAATATCAATTAATTATTACAATGCTAAATTATAACATTCAATCTATTATAGAACATTTCTATGTCAGGAATAAAAAGCGAAGTTTATAAATGGCTACTAAATTCTTTCGAATTATCATAAAATCCTTTATTTTCCCAAAGAAATATAATACCCTATCTCTTTAAATAAATAACTTGAGATTATTATTTATAATGATTTAAATGAAAAAGTATTTTTAAAAAATCAAGTTTGTTGTTAACTTTTCTGTAACTTAATATTTCATGTATATTTTATATGATTTATTTCATAATGTTTATCTGATTCTTTTTTTTAAATTGAAAAACTTGGTACTTTGATATATTGACACTGTAAATTGTACTCGGCCATTATTTCTATACTATTAAGGCAATTTGTCATTAATGTGCAATGTGTAGCCTCTTTTCTCACCCTAATTTGCTTCGGTGATGAAAACACTTTAACATGCGTTGATATATTCTTCAAACTCAATGTAATTCTATTCTTCTTCACAAATTGTCCAATCAAAATAATTTAATGATCACAAAAGTTTTGATGTACAATCAAAATGTATTTATATTTAGTTGTAATTACAATAATTTATATGTTATATTTAATCTGGTTCTTGCCAGTATATATTATGAGGGTTGGCGGCTCTCTACTACATTCAATTCAGAATATAAATCTATACTGATAAGAAAAGATTGAAGTGCATAGGACTACAAATTTGGCAAGAAAGAAATTTTCGCCAAGTCCCTAAGCTCTGATGGGTTATAACACACGCAATTAGTTATTTCTAAATGTGTGACAATTCATGTCCCTATAAATTCCTAGTTAAATAATGTATGTAATATTCACAAACATCGTAGATGATAAAAGCATGCAAAGTTCGAAAACAACTGCGATTTAAAGTTCTTAGAAGAATATTTTTCCTATGTAAGTGGTTAAGTTCATTGTTAATTGCGTAGGTATGACAAGTTGAATAAAACGTGAAGTTTTTTGTATGTAAATTTAGATAGAGGTTTTCTAATTAATTGGTTATTTTTGACTACATTTGTTTTCTTATTAATTATTTTTATTTTCTTATAAATTTATAGTTATTTTTGTTTTCATATTAATAATAAATTTCAATAATAAAAAATTATTTTAAAACACATTTATTTTCTCTTTAAATTGAAAAATGCTTGCAAGTCATTATACATTTCTCCCAATTATTAATTTTCATTACTAAATTTTAAGCAATAAATTTACTTTTCGTTTTTAAATTGCTCCTGGATTAATAATTAGCAATCATAGTTATTGTAGAATAAATCTAGAATTGAATATTATGAATTTTTTGTACACTTAAAATTTCACGGATAAAAATAAGTAATTTTTCAAATATTTATTTAATTACAATAAGTGTAAAAATATTCATTCGTTTTTTATACAAATCAAATACAAAATTTTTGTTGTTATTAAAGTTAAACAAGATTTTTCTTAAACAGTTTAATACGTATTTTAGGAGTGATGCTTATTATTTTTTTACGAAATGCTTTTATAGAGTTTTAGAATGTAATAACTTTAACTTTATAAGTATGTCAAAAATAAAAAAAAAAAACATTGCTCATCTTTTGCAAGTAGGGAAAACATCTAACTTAAAATTGTTTTGTATGTGTTGTTATTAATCAAATTTATATTAAAGAAGAGCTAATGAAAAACATAAAAAATTTGCATAAACAAGAACAAGATAAAAGAATATAGTCTTTTATTTAAATATCCAAAATTAATCTCAAAAATGCTTATATGAGTATCCTATTTTCAGATATATTATGTTACAAATGTGAATGAATTACAAACATGACGATAATTTATAAAGAAAATCATTCAAACAAAACCATTCCCAGAGACTATCATTCATAATGAAAACTGGACATGAACATTTGTATACTTTATTAAATGTTTAATGGACGTTCAAAAATGCATTAGAATCATTCTTTATTCGCCACTTTTGAATTGAAATTACTTGATATGGAGAAGAATTCCTTGCTCTCTTAAACCTTAAATAAGATCGGGGAATAAATTCATTTATGTTAATTTTTGTTTGATAAAATTTCTCAAGAACATATGTTATATTAAGAACAAGTTTATAATAAATAAATATAATGCATATTTTTTTTTTTTTTTTGAAAATAAGTGAGAGAAGGTACTTTCTTAATTCATGAAGGTTTCATTTTCTTAATTTTGCACACATTATCCTATCACCATACAATAAATCATTCATGCTTCAAAAATAAGCTCTAAATACTAAGAAGAAAATATAAGCTCTACATTTACCGGTTACATATATAAATTACTCACTGTTCAACTATTTATATAAGAGGAATTGGTTGATTATTTTGATTTAATCTTTGAGTATTACTCTTGTACTTATTTATCATTCAGTTTGATGTATAGAAAACGTATTACAGAAAAACAAATAATAAACAGATATGTACCAAACAAGGAGTACTTAAGAATACGTACATAAAAGAATTCAAAGTAAAACATTTTTGGTAGTGAGAGGAACTTGTGAAGTTAATTGAGATTATTTATACTGGAAATCTGAAGTTTGCTTGAAAACTAGACCTCGCAAATGAAAATAAATTAAATGAGATCTTTTTACTTATTTTTGGGTGTTTCTTGAATTATCAATATTCTAAAGAAGAAAGTAAAATGTGTGTCTTATGGAAATAAAGATTAAAGAAAACTGATGAAAACATCTTTTCAAATTGAGTCATTGTTAGCTACCAATTAGGACTTAAAAATCCCTTCCCCCTTTGTACTCGTTTCATAAAGAGAACTTATTTCAAATTCCTTTGTCAAATATTTTTATTTGAATAAAGTAATAAACATTATTCATAAAAAAAGGATACCATGTTTACCTTATATTCACAGATTTAACAAAAACATTTCTTTTGAAAAGAATATGTCGTTAATTAATTTTATTATTATTAAAACCAATATTTCAATAAATCACTTATGAATTTTCAATATTCAAAGAGTAAATTGCGTTAAAAATATTTTATGAATGAGTTTAAGATAATTATTCTTACTTTATTGCAATTAAAATCAAGGAATCTCTTGAACTGTTACCTAAATTTTACACATGTTTTAAAAAATATTAATTATTTTTATTTTTAAGAAATTAATCATAATTCATTTCTATATCACTATATTAAACTCTGATAAATGTTATTCATTATAACATATTTTTATTATCAGTTGCAATACTTCTTTATTATCCATATATACTTATTGGCCACTTACTTGTATATTGGTATCTGTTTGCATTGCAAATTTATTCATTATTTGGTTTTCTGAATAAGTTAACTAAGGAGTAATATTAGAAATGATTTTTAAATTGTTTATTGTACTTTCTATACAGTACATGCAAATTTTTCAGTTACTTTGTTTTTATTTGCCAATAATATGTTTTAAAATATATTCAAATCTTAGGGCACTCATTCAATGTAGAACATAAATATGAATCTAAACGTCCTGATTTATATTTAGCTTTCAATCAGGTCCCCATTTCCTTCAGTATTGACCATCAACAAAGACACACATAAACTACTTAAATGATAATAGTACATCAGCGTAAAAACATTGCTTGCGGCATACAAGATACAGGAAACACAAATATACAAGAAACTTAACATATATATAAAATACTGGAATGACATATATCTATTTTTACAAGTGAAATATTTTCAAAATTTTGACTTTTATTTTATGTAAGAATAAAATAAGTAAAGTTAGTTTTGTTCTAAGAGGAATTCCACAACAGTTTTAAAAAATTTATTCACGGAAAACTTGCAAGATAATATATTTAAAGCGTACATAATAATTTTATCTACTTGTAAATTCTTGCATAACTTTTATATTTTTTAATGATACACACTGAAGTTTAATTTTTGAAATTAATTTTAATTTTTAACAGCTATAGTCTCCAGAAATTAATTTGCTAAACATTATGATCTATTAGAGAAGGTGTTATTAGGTATTCTTTTATCATCACAATAAAGCCCTTTTCAACTTGGAAACAAGGCAGTGGAGTAGAAGACTGAATGGGAAATTTATAATCTTCTCATTCAGTTCACAATCTTTCCATCTAATTTAATAATTGTAATGAAAACTAATACTACCTTGGTTTCTAATTTCTATAATAAGAATCTCAGTATAGTTTAGTTGTATTCAAATAAAAATCTATTTAGTTACTGAGATGTTTACTAACTGAAACAAAGAGATTAGTACAAAAAAGTGAGGTAAAAAATAAACATAACATACAATATAACAAAGATTAAAATATTTTTAAGAAAACCTTTGGAAGAGGACAGCTTCATACATTCGAATTTGAATTCTTCCTTTTAACACTTTTTATATAACGTTTTGAATTAATTAACACAACTGATGCTTCTCTTTTTCATTACATCAATAAACACAAAAAGCACAAAAAAGTTATTTGATATCTTCAATATTAAATATTTATTTAGGTCAAGGCTTACTTAAGCAATATTATAATAAACTTTAATATGGAGATCTAATTTCTCTTCTTCTGCTTTAAGAAGAAATTCAACACTTTATCTCGCCTACAAAAATTTACTTAATACATCACATTCAATGTTTTCAGAAGAGGAACGATAGTATTTATTTAAAGAACTTACTGTTCTTAACAGAATTTCTTCTGATTTTGAGAAACTTATTCAATAATTCCGAATTCGTAAGAGAAATCTTTCCTGCACCATAGTTATTCATGATTGAAGCATTTCTCATCACTTTCCCAAAGTTTGCCATTGCTCTGATATCACTCATTCTGTAAAACCTATTTCGCTTGTTCAATATAGCACTGAAATCTTTACCAATAATCCGTTTAGTTCTTGCCATGCGATAAGCAAGCAAGTTTACGCCATTGAGATGGAACTTCGTTCTTTGCTTCGAAGGCACCCAGAATTCCAGCTCTGAACGAGCTTTCTCATCGACGAGAACATGAGGTTTGAATTTTGATTTCGTTGGAAGATAGTTTTGTGACAACCACTGGAAGCTCTTCAGCTTTTCAGCGACCATTTTCTTGTGAAATATCTCTGCGTCGATATACCTTTCCTCCGAACAGAGCTCCTCCATGACAGGTTGGTAGCTGGCGTCGGCTACTTTCAGCAAAACAAACGGAGGCATCTTGTTTGAACAAAACGCTACTAAGGTGGTGGCCAGAACGTGCGAAGTGAGAATGACGTGTCTTCCATTGGGAACACCTTTATACAATTTGAAATCCTTTTTACCATTTAGCCATTTTTCATCAATCGGCTTCTTGGAATGGCATGAGTGCCATATGAGTGTCGCTATATCATCGGCGAATGGAAAGATGGCCTTCTCTCCGAATTTGAGGACTGTGCCTACATGTTTGAGAGGACCGCTGGTTATCATGGGTCTGAAACAGACAAACAAAAAATTTTTAAAATTTGAAATTTTTTCTCTTGTTTTGTTTTTGTTTTTGTTTTTGTTTTGAAATCATAAAAACATTCTAAGTTACCTCAAATACAAAATTATTAATTTTTTAAAGTAATTTGTTTCCTTCGTAAGGCCTAATATGTTTTTCATTTTTGTTTATGACGTAACTATGAAACTTTATTGAAAAGTAATGCCTCCTTGCTCATAGATTTTTTTCTGTTACTCCAAAGATTTATCTGTTTGAAAGAGGAACGAGTGCCTTATGATACTTTGTTTTCTTCCTGATTATGAAATTTAATAGTTGATAGACACCACCGGAATTATTTTCCTATGAATTTGCCCGACTAATCATATGTTGGTACAAGTACATGGAAAGGGATGACAACTATACCAAAAAACGAAAAGTTCATTGCATAGAAGATATAAGTGGATTTCAAATATAACAAAAAATATGAAAGTAGAGTAACAAATAAAATGATAATGACCATGGAGGCATTAGTTTTCAATAAAAAGTCTCGTATGTGGTGTTGAAAAAAGATATATATATTGAATAATTTGTTTTATTTTTTGGTGACACTGATTAAAATACATCTTATGTTATGTTATAATAAAGCAACAAAAATTTTGAGGTAAAAATTAATTTGGAGAGATTATGTGAATAGATAACTGAAATAAAAAGATTGAAAAGAGTAATGATATATCAAAAAGGTTAAATGTTTTACTGATTAATATGTAAGATAAATTTTCCAGTATGTGATATCCGAATAGTTATTTCTGAATAACTCAGGGTCTAATGATCAGTTTCGAATGAATTTTGATTATACTCTGCTGGCCATTCAAAATACAATATCAAAAAAGGACAAAATGTTTCAAAGCCAAATTTATTAGAGAGATTAAAAGCAGTACATAGATTAAATGATTAAAAGTAGTGCCTTCTGCGAGGTGAGGAAAACAATGAAATCAGCATTGAGTGTCGTATTGGCACTGAAAGAAAAAGGTTTTAAATGTCTTGTAAGGGTATGACAGTCCATGTTTCTTCCAGACGTTGCCAAAGTTATCTGGTGTAGCAGCGCGTGGTGAATGCTGGGAATATCGTTCTACAATTATCGATTAGACGTGTTCGATAGGAGATATATTGAGAAAACAGACAGATTAATGCTACAATGTAATCTGGTGGATTAATAAGTCTTTCATATTGCGTGTCATTGTCACTGGATGGTCATTGTACTGGTCATGCGTAGGGGTAGAGGTGTGCAGGAGTGGATCATTCCCAAGCATCATTCAGGTGCAGGAGCAGTATGGAAATGCATAATGTAACTGTTAAATAACCTCTCTCTACTTAAACAGACTCTAATCTGACTATCGTGGTGCAGAAGGCAGAAGCATGATACATATGAAAAGACAATGTCTTGCCTTTCGGTTGTCCAGATCCGCCGTTCGACGCATTACTGGAGACGCGAACGTCTATGGTTTTGAGACAAAGATAATCGTAGTAGCGAACATTTTATGGATATTCTACGGTGCTGCAAAAAAAGTGTGATCATCAATTGTGCTGCAAACCGTATTTAATGTGATATAATTCCTGACGTGTCAGAGCAATTTCTCACTTCCATGCAAAGATTCATCTAGTCACTCCTTGTAGTTATACGCCAAGGCGCGTGCAGTCGGGTCCGTTGGTCAAGCGATTCATCCAGTATGCATCGATCACAAATTCGCGTCGCTGTTGCTTGGTTACGACCGATACGACTGTCGATTTCTGGGAAGGATTTCTCGCATTCTTTACAAACAACAATTCTTTCTCTGTCGAGATTAGAAACTTGCTCGATTGATGTCTAATTCTTTTTCGAAACAAACTAAAGTTGCTCTTGCAAAACAACGGAACGAAAAAAACAATTCCTATACTTCATCACGGTTTTCTTTTTTCCCTTTTTATAGAAATCGTTGGTAGCACTATAGGCTCTCATAATGAGCGCCTGCGTTGAAATACTAATTATTTTCAGATCCCATCGCAATATATGCTTAGTTAAAAAATTCATGCGGATTGGATACTTCCTTCATAGTGGTTCATTTTGGGCGACCATCAATGTAGATTATCTTGACAATTTTCTACTTTATTCTGCCATGTTATTGGCTTCCTAAATGAAATAATTCATATATTATATGTTAATTATATAAATTACTCAATTAATACACGAATAATGCAATTTAGTTTTCTTTGTTTTTTTATAATGATATCAATTTCGTCCGGTTGCGATGACAGTTGGGAAAGCTATTAATGGTACAAATTTTTTTTATGACTTTATACCTACAACTACCTCTACTTATCTTGCAAAAAAAAATGAACTCCCTGAGCCATGCATTTTCAGAATTAAGTGTTGTATTTCAGAAAATCCTTAGATCTATAATACCAAGAATACTCTTAATAAATATTCCAATAATGATGTCATACGTGTTACATTCACTGCTTAAAATGGATGCTTATCACGTTAACAGATGTTATGAATTTTAAAACAAAAAAAAAAGTTTTTCACGAATGCTTTTCATTGATACTTAAACCACATAGTCAATAAAACGATAAAATAAACATTCATAATAAAATTTGAAATAATGAACAATACAAATCTGAAAATGCAGTCGTCAAAAAGAATGTGATATCCTTAATAACTTTTGCAAGTTTTAAAGCAGCTGGACAAAATTAGTAACGCTGGTAACTGAACAAAATTGAAAACTAAACGAAAACTAAATTGTGTTAGTAACTGATTGAATAATATATGTAACGAACTTCTAAAACACAATCTTTTGAGTTCGGTATTTCGGACTCTATTTTTGAATTACTTTTATATCCATAAATACCACCTTTCATTGTTGACTTAGAAAATTCAAAAATATGATTGAATTTTTCATGTGCCTTGATGGGGTTTTGACAATGATGGACGAATGCGATTTTATTCAGGATCTTCTTTTTCATTCATAATCATAAAAAAAAAAAGATGGGGGTACTATCTTAAAAAATTTCGTAATTATTATCGAATCTGGACAAAATAGATATTTCCGATCATGGCTCAAAGGAAACCGAACTTTAAATTATATGTGTGTTGCAAAATGATCAATTAACTTAATTAAAACAGTTATTTAACCTATAAAGCAGAATCTTTCTTGTTGTCAAATTCAAATGTTTCACACAATTATGTAGAGAATGGTGTCAATAGTCCATGTTCTATTTGGAACATTGGCTGTTACATTGATATCCAATCATCATTTCTATAGATATTTGGAAATACTGTTAGGAGGCCATATACTGGATAATTTCTATTCAAACAACTTTTACAAAAGAATATCACAGTTTTGAAGAGCTGAAGAGGCTGAATCACTTTAAACCTGGTCGAGTTCTCAAGTCCTTTTAAGGCGTGGTATGAAAGTTTGGATAGGGAGGTGTAAGATCAGGTGTCACCCTCTCTACTTGAACCGGGTTCAAAATTACGAGATCCGTCACCAATAGCCACGTGTACATTTTAGTGGGCCTTTATTAAACAATCGCATAGATGAATTAAATTACAAATTTTCATTGTGGTCATCACTTGAAACTCAAACGATGTCAAATGGTTCGATGTGATGGTTACTTGCAAATCAGTTGACGAACTTGGACTTGCTACTTAAAAGATATAATCTTTTTCCGCCACTACCTGCGAACATTGAAGAACTAAAAACACGAATAGCAACAATTATTCAAAACGCATGGGACGAAATTAACTGGATATTATTTCTGGTGGTATGGTCACATTGAGTGTGTATATCTTATAGTTACAGGAAAAAGAATAATTTTTAATTTAGTTTGTTCTAAAAGGTTGTTGATACTTCTTTACTTTTGTAATAGTAGCCCTTAAGATTTCATTTATAAACATCCTTTATTTACTCCGCTTCTAAATATCATAAGAGGAGATAATCGACAATATAAGCCATGACGTCGGGATACTCGTAATTTTCGGTTCAGTAACCTCTGGGACATTTTGGTATTTTGATTTGTGTAAAATAACAACTTCTTGTCAACCAAAAGGAGAAGCTTAATTAGGTAAATTAGATCAAGATATGCAATTCAATGAATTGAAATAGCGATAGTATATATGTAAGCGAAATATCATTAAAAGGAAAGATAATGGAGATAGAGGATAACGACAAGATGATAGGTATTGTAGATTGAGGTGAATCCCCTTAATTAATTGTTTAAATTGATAGTAGTTGGAAGTGACCCATGATCAGAATAATAGGAGTCAAATCTGCCTTAATCGAGAAGTGTTTGAATTGGATGAGTGAATTTGTATGCTAAAGTCTAATTTTTTGAAAGCAAACTATTAAAAATGGAGTTGAGAGAGATTCGAGAAAGCTATACTGCATATTCTTTGATTAACAATTAAGTGTTTTACCTTAGATTGGAGTTCACGATTATTCGATTGGAGTTTTACTATAATGACTATTTAGTCAGATTGTCAGATAGCTGAGGAGTTAAATAATGCAGAAAATATGTCACAAAGCTATTAAACAGCCCTTTCAAACTCTCGCAATATCCGTTCTGAATTTCAAAATTGAATATTTCCTGAGAGAATGGATGGAATTAGAACTTTTGTCTCAAGAGTTTTATGAAAGGAAGAATCTAAATTTAATAAAATTTTGTCCCATTACAGCTCGCAATTTTCGTAACAGTATTTAATTTTTTATTCTTTTCATAATGATATTTTCTAAATATTATTACGAAGAAATTCCGAAAGGTTAAAGCTACATCTAAAAATCTACATCTACAATAGGTTAAAGCTACATCTAAAAAGCAATATCTACAAGAGGCTAAAGCTACATCTACAAAAGGTTAAAGCTACATCTAAAAAGCTACATCTACAAAAGGGTAAAGCTACATCTGTTTTTTCAACATCCTCGTTCCACACACTCCCACCAGTTGCCAATGAATTTCAGCTGGAGAAGTTTCCTTTAGATGCTAAGACTTATCACTCTTCGCATTTCAACTGCCAGTACCGTTTCCATAAACGCCTCCATCTTACTGGTGAAACTAAGGCATGTGTTCATACCCAACTAATACGACTTTCCGGTTACGTTCGAATGCTGTGATAATCTCGGAAAGGAAATTTAATTCACATGTTCAATTTGTGCATCCATCAGAGCTTTTGTTACCTTACTTTGAAGCACTTAGGCACCATAAAATGATCCGGAGGAAGCAGTATATTTAGTATATTTTACGGTATTGTGGACGAAAAAAGAGAAAGAGAGAGATTAAATATATATAAAGAAGTTCTACAAAACACTCCACCACGAACACACACACACACACATATATATATGCATATGCGTTGCATTTCTTCAAATATTTTGAATAAAATTGTGACATGAAAGTACAAAAAACAATTCTTCGATGATGCAATTAACACAAAAGTGTTTCGCTTTTATTAGTTCGTTTTAATTTTAAATAAGGATAAAGAAAAATATGTTTAGAGAATTTTTTTTTTCTATTTAACATCCGATTTTATAACTTATTGAGTCACAGATTGATTATATTCCATTTAAGGACCTTTTATTGAATTGTGGAGACTATTGCACGTTACATCAAACGGACTTCTACATTAGAAGAAAAATGAAGAAAGCATTTTGAATGTGAGATATTAGTTCACGTATCTTTCTCTCATTATTTGATAATACTTTAAAAGAAAAATAAATTGACACTAAGGATCGTTAGAACGGTTTTAAAGTGCTATTTTAACACAATGAATCAATTTACACTCCTATTGGACACTTTGTAATTTAAACTAAACGCCAGATTAGGCACATTACAACTTGTTTTTGTTCCTGAGCTTCAAATTATGGAAGTATTCTTGGATGAAATGGTTCGAATAATAATGAACCAAAAATAACTTAAATGACTTAAATATACCAAGTTCAAAGCATATAAGAAAATGGCATAAAAATGACCAAAAAAGTTAAGAACTAAAACTAAAATCGAGCTAATCATTCTTGACCTATACAAGAACGATTAATTAACTAATAATGGGTTTTATAATTGAATTAAGTCCAATTTGAGTTTGAAGACAATGATTCATAAAATATGCTGTTCAATTCCTAAGAATTTCTGAAATTCCAAAAAAATATTAATTAAAAAAAGATCTTGGAAATGTAATTTAAATTGTAAAAAGATATAAAAAAAAAAGTAAACAAAAAAATCTTAATCTGTGAGAGATAATCATGTTTTATGTAGAAATGCAATTCCTGAAGCATTATTTAAAAAGAGCAACTGATTATGAAATAACTGATTCTTATCATGAAGAATCTATTACTTGTAATGAAATTCCTAACCCTGTTCTTGGTATTCAGTCAGAGGCCTAAAAATATTATAAATTTTTAATGTAACTCTTCATATAATCACGCGATTTATCGAAAGATATTCAATCAACGAACACCAGGCATTTTAAAATAAATTTCGAATATAAATTCATCGAGTACCACTTGTTGCTCTGACCTAATTTCTTAAATCTCTTATGGTTCTTTCTCAAAAACTAGTTTGCTTCATTAAAAGTTAACTTGTGTATTTGAATGTTAAGTGTATTTAAAAAAAATTAAGTTTAAGAAAGGGAATGATATTTTTTTATATAACATACACAGATTTACCAAATACCACTTAATGGCCAAACTTCTTTGGTCTGTTATGTGTCTATGAACAGTATGTTTGCTTCATTAAAAGTAATTTCAAAGTGTATTTGAAATAAATTATGCTTCAGAGAGACAAATACTATTATTTTAAATTGCGATAATAGTAATAAATGTAACTGGAACGCAAAATAGAAATTTCGAATATAGATTCACTGAATAGTAAGCATCTCTTGATGGCCTAATTTTTTTTTTATCTGTTTTGGATCTATGCACAGTAAGTTTGCTTCATTCAAAGTGTTTTTGTATTAGGCAAAGCTTAAGAATGACAAATACAACTACTTTAAATAGCGATAGTGATCATAAATGTTATCGGAACAAAGAAAGGAAAATATTTGAATTAAATTATTAATAATTTTGAGGCTTTTTGTTTTTTTCTCTTAATATTTGAAATAGTAATGCACAACACAAATAATAACCACAGTGTCTAACAAAACTTTCACTAGGTTTTTGATATTGTATTTTGTCTACGATTCATTTGCTATCAAAACTTTTATTTAAAAATAAAATTAAATAATGCAATCGTCTATACTTACAGGAAGTATTTCTGCAGGGGTCCACCAAGAAAACTCCCAAATTTAACTTGTAAACAACAATTTCCGGGGATAATGGATACCATTGTTTGGAATTGTTAAGGATTAATTTAGGCTATTCCGGTGAAAACAGACTACTTCTTATGATGACACGTTTACTATCAGATAGTTAAAAGGGAACTCAAAGGCACCCTCTCGTGATTTTATTGCGGATTGTCGTCTAAGTACATACGGTACGAACGCCGATTTCCTTGTTAAGATACTGATGTTCGATTTATGTCTCCCGAAATGACGTACTTTTAGAAAGCAAAGTGTGATTGAAAGAAAACTTTTATTGCTGTATTATGTTACTCGAAGTGTCCACTGCTGGTAGTTTCATAGAAAAATATTACTTTATGACACATGACCTTCAATAGGAAAACTACTCCCCCTCCCCTCCACTACCTTAGTCTACAGATAAAATGAAACATCGAGTACATTTATGAGCAGGAATTCAAACCGTTGGCAATTTCATTTAAGACATTTTCATCTTGTTTCTATTACTTTTAAGTAAATATTTAAGTAAGAAAATGATACAGCTCTGAAACATTTTAACTATTAAAGTAACCAAGAAGTCTTCGAGAAGAAAATAAACTTATTTATTTCAAGTTTAAATAAACTTCACTTATTAATTTTGAAATTAAAAAAAAATGTTATGAAATAAATTTGTCAAAATGTTTTACAAATATTGTGCAGTATTTAAAAATTTGTGAGCATTTTTACTAAGAACTAAATTCACTTTGCAGGGAATAATCTGAAAAAAGTTATTAATAAATTTTGTATTCTGTTCAAATTATTAGTACCATAGATAAATTTCAATTTTAAGAAAGTATACCAAAGCCCTAAAAGCCAAATTTTGCGAAAAAACACAAATACAGATGCTTTTTTGTGCGAAGTTGTATGCGTGTTCACAATTTTAAAATACAATTTTTTCGAATGCTCTAATTATGAAATGCTTCTAATTTATACATTTACGGAAATAGTTAAGTGCCTTCTTTTTTTTAATATAAAAAATACAAAATGTGAAGCATTTTAGAGAGTACCTCTTACGCTTTTAAATTTATTATATTATTAATATTATTAGAATTTATTTGCGATAACACTATAGACTACCCACAGTTGCCTCTATCAAATATTTTTACAATCAGAGGCGACACGAAAATCTGCGGATTCTTATAATGACTGTAGTACTCATCCTTTAGAATGTTTGAAAAATAATTTATGGGCGAGTAGTTTCCTTACATAGAAAGATTATTCTAAAGGGGAGGTCCCCCCTTCCTAACGGAACTTGCTTCATTTCTCTTCCCAGTATTTGTTTCTTTTCCCGTCTCCGAATCTCGATTATAACAACAACCTGATAAAGGTAATTTGCGATGATGTGAGATTTACGACTGATTTATTAATGTCGCACTGAGAAGTAACACTAGAACTACTGGAGACGAACCTTGTAACTTTGAACTTTGCTCAAGTAACGAGGACAGCACAAGTATTAAAATTGTGTTGTTCAAATATTCTTATAAAAAAAAGTTAAAATATTTTAATGTATAACCAGGATTAGCGTTAAAGATTTCGCTGTTTTTGAAAATGTGCAAGTGAAGGCTGTCATAGGTATTGTATGAACTACAGTAACTATAATTTTGGGTTTTATAGAATATTCAGACATTTGTGACGCAATTTAAACCAAAATTTACCAAGAAAATACTATTCTATAAGACTTACGACTTACATATTTGTCACGTTTCATACCATCGACAAATTTATGCACTGGTGAAAAAATAATTATAAGACATGAATTGCTCGACGCTTCTTCAAGCTTTAAAACATACGATGCATATTAATTGCTTTCATTTAATTAGCAGATATTTGAAGAATGATTAAATACAAAAACATAAATTAACATTCCTTGTTAGTTAATATTTACACAGTACCAGACGAGTAACCTTTTTTTAATTAGATATTTATGAGAAAAAGATATTATTCACCATATTTGAACTCAAATAAAATATGAGTTTCAGGAAGGAACTCGTATTTTATTTTGAAATTCTCCCTACTCTTATAAATTTTATTGTTTTACAATAATTTCTTTTTCACAATTTCTTTGAATTTTTTTTTCACAAATCAAATGGGTTTCATTGTATTTGTATTATTTACATATTTTTCCTATCAGACTTTAAGAAAAACAGTAAAAACAGCTATATCGAATTTTCTGAAATTTAAAAAAACAACAAATGTTTACTTAAATTTTATGTACGTATGGAATAAAGGCAGAATTGTCAGGCATATGCTAAATAAGCAGAAATAGATTTCAAAATGTTGTACTGATTCCAAAAAAAAGTTTTGTCAATTTAAGTACATAACTATCAAGAAAAATAAAAATTGAATTTATATATAAGGTTTTGAAGGTCAATGAAATGATTTGGCACACTATTAAAGGAAATTTAAATAATTTACTAAACAATGTAGCAATTACAGTAAAATGTTTACATAGATTTAGAAAAGTCATATAATTAAAATAATGTATTAAGATAGTTTTCCATATTTAGGTGATTCTTTGAGTACATCTTTTCCCTTAACAATTAAATCTCTCCTATCATGTATATTTGTTTCTATAACTAAAAATAGCCTATAGACATATGAACATTACAATAATTAAAACTATATTTTTGTTGAAGCAAACACAATCACTACGTTATATTAGTTCATAATTTTTTGTTTTTCCAGTAGATTATTCGATCCAGTGTTTTATTTTCATTTTACTTAACCTTAAAATCGCGTTAATTGACCTTCGAAAGAAAGCAACATCAAAAGTAATAAAATTTTAGCTTCAAATCAAATAAAAATCAATAAGTTACATATATTTTGACAATTTATGAGGATTTTAACAGAATGTTGTTATTTTAGTAAATGTTTTACTACGAAAAAAACATCTTAGCTAGCTGCAAAACAGACCATATTGATTTAAAGCAAATATAGTAATAAAAAATAATTTTTCTTGGTTGTTTTGAAACCCCGAAGCAGTCAATGAGTACATCATGCGTCTGAATTTAAAAAGTATGATGTAGAGCAACATAATTAATAATTAGATTGAAAAATCAATATCAGATTATTGAAAAAGTATCATATTAAAAAAAGTAAATAAAAAAATTGTTTGTTTTTACAATATAATCGAAACAAATTCTTAATTTTAAGAATGACTTTTTAGATCGGAATGGAAGACAATACGTTTGGTGATACATTCATACTGATTACATTATACTGAATACAAAATCTATAAATGGGTCGAATATGTGGAACAATTAACAAATGAAACAAAGCAATGTAAATTGATTTAAAATTTATGATAACAGTAATCATACTTAGCCCAATTATATAACATATTTAAAAATGCTAAGAAAGTAACTTTATCTGCTAAGTTAGAAAATAGACTTGCGTTACGAAATATAAAGTATTACAATAAGTAAAGATTGTAACGGAGTTCTGAAATATATTTCATATATCAACTGAATTTATGGGCGTATGTGTGACGTAGTTTGATTCGACTTCCTTGACTTGAGAATTATGCAAATAAGCTTTCCTATATATATAAATTGCAGGGTGGCGAATAGGTGGAAGTTAAAAGAAGAGTAGTAGATCAAGTGGGAGAAGAAATGAACACGATATTAAATGTGTTCTGATACGTGGTTCCCATGATTATGGAATAACGGGTTTTGATTTAGGGTTGTCCTTCTTACACTCCTTGAATTAACAATTGAAACACCAGAGATGGCCATTTAGCCCTTTTTGATCAGGAATGTTTTCAGTTCATTAGGAAGGAAAGAGCGCATTCTTTCTCTTTGTGGAAATCCTGTATCCTTCCCTGAGATGCATTTAAATAAGAATTTCACCAAGATTAGTACAGACACTCACCCGAAATTACATACTTTCCACACGTGAGACAAGTTTTTGGTTTCCTTTTATTAAAACGCTCTAGAAGCAACATGAGAGCTATTGGCGACTGACCCCGTAATTTCAAATCTTGGTCAAGTGACGAGGATAACACTGGGACCTACATGTTACATGTACCACCTGCCACTCACGCCTGCACACTGTCCAGTCAGATTACAATGGCGCTTGGCTCGATAAGGTTGGAATAATGCTGACTGGGAACGTATAGTGTTTAGCGTCGAATCCAGCTTCCAACTG
>BMAW01055204.1:530221-579581 GCA_019974015.1 Nephila pilipes
CAAGTCTGATGATTGATAACGATGAATCAGGCGCTGTGACAGCTGATCTGAATATCACTCCGTCCTCCTGATCTGCTGTTTCCTTAGGTCGACCACTACTATCATAACGCTGAAATCTGCCATTGTCCACCCATTCTTGCCAGCATTTTTTAATCGCCGCATCATTTCCACCCATATGACGAGCAATTCTCCGATTTGCCCAACCTACCTCTTTGAATTAAATGATATGACCTCTTTCAAACTCTTACAGTTGCTCGTAATGAACTCGAATCCTGCGGCGAGGCAATTTTTCAGTCGTTGAAAGGTATCCTAAATTACAATGCAATAGAAAATTTGACTATCAGTTTGTGAATCGCTTCTTATGTACACCTGCTTAGGGCGCAGTTCCGATGCGCTGTAGCTCCCGCTATTCATTCATTGAACACCACATTTTAATAATTTGCATGTTCGGTCCAAATGTGTTTGCATGCGAAATTTCATTACATCTCCTACTTGGTGCGCCTTTTTTTATATATATATATATATACAGTGGTATATAAACGAGATGTTTATAAACGATTTTTTATAAAATACTGCTTACGAAAAGTTAACTACGCATCAATAATTCTAAGGTAATTTATATGTCACATATATAAGTCTATTGCTTTCATTGTTTATTGGTAAATAAGCTCATAAATAATCAATAAGCTCACAATTTCTGTTTCAAAAAACATAAAAAAAAAAAAAAAAATTCCGAGTTTATTACACTTCATCACAGATTATGCAAACCCCCTTTTTCTAACTTAACCCTCAAAGGGGTTGATATCTAATTTAGAATTAAACAATCAAGATTTAGCTTACTATCTGAACCATGCCGAGTGAATGAATTATCAAATACTAAAGATTCGAATTTCTTTTACGACTTACTCTAACCTAGAGTCTCTAACTGATTTCAATCACAACCGATCAACTACAGCGATTTACTAAAATTTCTTACATCTACATGAATACGCCGTATAAATTAACCCCAATTCCTTTAAATGATATAATTATATTTCTTTTAGACACACACACACGCGCGCACACACACACAACACACGCGTGCACATACACACAACACACACATACATATATATATATGTATCACTATTCTCAATTCAGTTCATTTAATTTGATTGGAGAAGAATCGGAGTTTTAAATATAAATCACAAAATTAACTGAGGTATTAGTTAAGAGAAAGTTTGCAAATAGCCCAGCGGCATAGAGTTGCGACTGCTCTCCTCTAACCATGCTATGAGGCAGTATGTTGGGGCAACCTAATTCTGTATGCACTCAGATATGCAAATTGAGAGTGCGTGTACACATCTGGTATTGGTGTTTATACCCGTACAGCTATCTGAAGAAGAAAACAGAAGAGGATAAGCATTAGTTTGCTTTGCTGTAAAGATCCGAATGTTGTCCTCCACCGACAATCAAACTTGATTTGCTCCCCCTCCCCCAGGATTGTCCGGATTTCTTTCTTTCCGTTGATAGCCGGGATCTTCCGAGTTTATGCTGGATGAGTAGAATAGATTTCGAAATTGTTCATTAATTGTTCTCGTTGTTGAAATAACCATAGTTCTCCGTGGCCGTTTGCCGGACACTGGAATATTGTTTGTACTGATGTATACGAGGTCACTCGACAGTTATTCTTTGTCACTGTGTTCTATACTAGGGTACTGACTTTCTGATGCAAGCAGTATCAATTCATTTACCCATTAGCAATTTTTACTATGGTAGCCTGGTGGACATGGTCATGTACTTTGGCCGGTGGTTTTCATCGAGTCGTGGGTTTGAACCCTAATGTCATAAAGGATCCACCATGTAGCCGAATCTGATACACGTTAAATCTGATGCAGCTCAAAGTTTTCCCGTTGACGTGGTGTGAAAGTTAGGCGAGGGAGGTGCGAGCTCAGGTATCATACTCGTCACTTCACCGAGGTTCAAAATTACGAGGTCAGTTGCCAACAGCCCTTGTGTTGCTTCTAGTGCAATGTTAATAAAGCCAACCAACCAACATTAACGATTACTTTTATAAATATTAAAACTAACTTCCTTTCTGATTTTTTTTCCTATTTGGATGAGTGATATTCTTATTCTCAATATTATATATTAATATAAATAAATATTAATATTTTAAATATTAAATTATCTTGGATAACTCGCCTCTACTAATCTGAGTCATTAAAATTGTGGTATATAAATCAGCATCTTATTACCCTTTCAAAGTCTTTAATATAACATTCCTTGCTGTGTGAAACTTATGGAGATAGTTGAATGAGAGAGAAAGAGCGAATCTGAAGTGAGATGGTCTAAGAAAGAGCAACGGCTAGGTATGAATATTAATATTTGTCCATTGTAGTGTGGTGAAAAAAGAATGCAAAAACTTCTCAGCTTTCGTTAACTTGTTTCATCTTAAAATCTCTCTTCTAGATATTCCTGCACTGAAAGACGTTCATGCGTACATACGATCATACGTGTGTACCACATCTGTTGTATATTATTATTGTTATTATTATTATTATTATATTAACCTATGTACTGAGTTAATTTCATTAAAATGTGTTTCGTACTCCTGATGCTAATCAACTAAAAGTGAAAATTCTTTTGATTTTGATAACTAGAGTAAATAAGTTTAATTTATCATATTTTACAGGTTGCTTTACTTCAAGAAGTTACATGAAGGAAGTCACACAATAATTAATCAACATCGATTTGTCGAAGCACATTAGAGCTTTGTTAAAGTCGAACCTTTTTAACTCGAATCTAAGGAAACTACGGAGCCGTCTGCACGAAGAATTCCTTTATTTTAAATTTGGGAAGCATTCTTCAAATTTCCTTAAACACATTTTTCTATCCATGTATAGTGAAAAATTATTTCGTTTATTGAAATCTTCTGACATCTACGAGAAGTGGAGGAAAGGAGGACTTAACAAATATGCATTTTGTGCAAATCCAATGAAACCTTGGTTACATCGCTTATCACCAGATACAAACAAGTGGATCTACATTGTCTAAGAGTATAAAAAGAATTTAAATCGTAATTATATTGTTCATAAATTAACAGTGTCTTTCTCTTCTGTAAATAGCATTTGTGTTCGATTTGTTTACTATAAATATATTATTTTCTGTAAGTATGTATCAAATAATAACATTATTTCCCCTTATTTCCCGAGAGGACACGGTAGCCAAGTGGTCGAGGACTCTCGGACGCCATTGTTTACGTCGAGTCGTTGGTTCGAGCCCTGATGCCACAACAGACCCATCGTGTAGCGGGCCTGATGTGTTTTAAATCTGGTCGAGATCCCAAGTTTTCCCACTGGCTTGGTGTGGAAGTTTCGAGAGGGAGACGCCAGCTCAGGTGTCGTCTTCTTTACTTGGCCGAGTTTCAAAATGACGGGGACCGTCGTGCTTCTTTGTGCAACGTTAAAAGCAATCACTATTTTCATTCTCTGGTTAACCCGGGTTTTCGATAGATCGGGCAAGATTTGGTCATAATTAATCTTATTAACGGGGTTTTCTTGTAATAGAAATTCGTAACTCCTATACAACCTCGCTTAAATTTTCCTGTGAACAATTATTACATTTTTCAAAAGGAACAAAAACGCCACTAATTGTCTTTTTACTCAGGTGATGAATATTTACTAGTAATATGTGTGTTGCATAAAATAATTTATAATAATGAAAAATAGAATCAGATTCTTAGAGCTATTGACGAATAATTGAAAAGAATGCATTTCTAAACAGTTTTGAATATATAATTAATATTTAAACAGTTAAAGTGAAATGATTATTACTATAACACACATTTTTGTGTAAATAAAGTTTTGTAAATAAACTGTTATCCATTATCTTTTGAATTTCTGAGCATAATTATGAGGTTTTGCATACAACTCTTAATTGAAAAATACTGTATGTATTTGATTATAATTAAACTTATCTCTATAAGAATGGAGCCCAAATGTTTTTTGATTTATATTTTCTGTACTTTAAAACTAATTGATAATTATTTAATTTTTTGATAAAATATTTTGAATTTTTGAATATGTTTATAAGTCTTTTTTTTTAAATATTTATCTATAAGATATCTAAATAATGCTCAATCATATTTAAAAACTCCCTTTTTTATAATATTCTAAAAAATTAACTATATTGGAATGAAAGAAATATATTCTAGAGTTAAAAGAAATATAAATAATTCTTTAAATTCAAGAGTAGTTACTTACTTTGGTCGCAGAATTCTAGTAATCCATTAGCTATTACCTGGAGTTTATATTCGGAAATAAGATTCTGACATCCGCTATCTTTCACTTTAAATTAAAATCTATAAAACACACACTAAATACCACAGAAATTATTTTTGTTCATAATTTCTTACAATAATAACAAAACTGTTTCAACTTAATTATTAAATCATCTCAATAATTCTACATCGCATGTGGAAAGTGAAAAACATGACATAATTATTCATATTGAAGTAGCTATTATTCATATCATGCTGATTAATTTTAAATAAATTTTAATTATTATTCATATCAGATTATAAGTAGCTGATGATTTTTTAATTCTTTCAATTCTTTAGAGAATAGTTAAAATTATTAATGTAAGCATCATAAAAGTATTCTAAATATTAGTGGGCCTGCGACAGTTTTTATCAAATTATAATCTGGTAGCAGATTACTGTGGCATTTTGCAGTGGAACAGAGAATTGTACAGAAGGTGGAAAGTCGATGTTTGATTCCACAACACATTTTCAATGGAAACAATATATGGCAACCAGTATACATTAAATCTTGTAAGATATCATGGATCTTACGTTATGTGGAAAGGCGGATGATACGGAAAACCAGCTGTCAAAAGCTATTTTTATCATGTGGTAACGGATACAAATTGGTTATTTTCTCCAGAAATCCATTGCGCAGATATTGAGTGACATGAATTCAAACACTTTTATTTTTTAGAAATAAAACTAATGGTCGCATAGAATAATAAAAGTTTTAATGGTGTATGATATTCAATAACTCGAATTCCATGTTTATCTGTACTAGAATAATGGTGAACAAATCAAATACACGAAGACGAGAACCAATAGCTATGAAGAATAATTGATATACAATGTACCACAATATTTTTAGACGACTTGATTGAGAATTTTCGGGAAAGATGCGACTGATTTCAAACCATTTTTTTAAATCAAATTATCATAATTTAGAATCATTGCGTAACCGGGGGGGAGGTCTCTCGCGTCTCCGGTTTCCCTCTTCAAATTACCTTTTGTGTACTTTATGAGTTATTTGATTTGAGAACCTTAACTTGTGAATAAATCCTGACTTATGTAAATTAGAATTGTTATACATATAGAAGTGAATAGGAGAATCAGATAGAAAGATTTGTCATGTTTAAATGCTGAGATGAGCTTATAGTTTAGAGAGAAGATTGTGCACAAGATTCTGTTGCTAGAAGGGAGAACAATCTTCGGATATTGGACTTGGATCCAGTGTATAAGTTAGTTCCTGATTCAGATTTACTTTTGTGGTTATTGATGTAATTAGAATTTTAGTTATCATTTTAGTGAGGATACATGACAGTTACAACTTCATTTTAGTGTTACAAAAGTCTATTTTTGATAGTTATCATAAAGAAAAAATTAGCTAAAAGATTTGCCTGTTGCACTATTTTATTGTCTGCTTATTTAATGATTTTCACTAATTCGTATCCTTAGTAGTGTCACAAATGTATAATTCTAATGGAGAAAAGTCTAGCTATACTAAGACCTTTTCGAATGTAAATTTTCTTCTTTTCTAATAATTGATTTGGATTCATGTCATTTATGATATTGATTAAGTCGAAACCTAGGAACTCTATTCTCAATAAGAGCTCGTTTATTTACCTTTAATGATCATTTCCTTCTTAAATTGATAATAAAAGCCTAAAAGAGTTGGATGAATTCAAAACATTTAGAGGTATTAGATATACTATAAACTACTAGGGTAATTGTTTGTGATACGCGGCCCACCTCAATCATCATGCAGTGGTTCGTAATTTCTGCCGATACCTGGGATTTCTTCTTTGCGCTTATGATCAGCTTATCTCTTTGTATTCACAAATGATATCCTCGTAGAAGGTTGCCTACCATCTTACATCCTGGGAATGACGCCGATTTGAACAGGAGAAAAGGCGTTAACTCCTCCGCTCTATTGAGATTCTTCTTCTTGAAGCTCCCATGATTCTTCATCTTTAACGGGAGCACTTATTAGGTTTTAGACCACTTATAATTCATGAAACTCACACGTAATGTTAAATGTACTACGTGATTTTGACAAGGTGTCTCTTTCGTTTTTTTTTTCTTTTCAGGTACATACGCTTTCACATTCTATGTGAGAAACAATTCCGTTGAACCAAATGTTTTATTCTATATATTTAATTAAGTAAACTGCCAGTAATTCTGTCCCAAAATGATTGTCATTAATTATCGTCTCTTTCTTTGAACATCATTTACACATTCATTCGGTGATATATGTCATCATCTAGCAATGTAATATTAAATCTAATTTGTCAGAAGTTAAAAATATGCTGATGTTAATTACTCCATTAAGTTAAAACTGGGCGAGAGCACCGTATCATTTTTTTAGAAAGACTATTAAGGATTAGAGTTAAATATTATAAATATAAGAAGTTACATTAATAGATCCTAATATCAGAGAGCCAAGCAATAAAAAAATATCTGCCTAGGCCTGGCCGCTGCAATTGACAATAAAGCTGTGAGTTGTCGACGTGACAATATCTAGAAAACAGGCAGCAAACCTTTTTCGATGCAGGAAATTCAATAAATATCGTTTCCTTATATCACTTTATAGACAGCGTGGGTATTCAAAACCATCCCCAGTTAGGTTGAGACTTTAGCAATGACCAATTCCTTGAGCACATCGTTTCAAATGTGACCGCAGTAGCTTATTGGTCATGGTCATAGACTCATGAATGGCATTGTTTCGATTAATCGTGTGTTCGAACCTTGATGCTACTAAAGACACACCGAGTTACGTTAAACCTGTTGATGTCCCAAGTCTTCTCATTGACATGGTACAGAAGTTCGAAAAGGTAGGTTCCGTTCAGGTGTCGTCCTCATTGCTTGTCTGGGGCCCAAAATTAAAAGATCCATCGCCGATAGCTTTCGAGTTGCTTCTAAGTGCGACGTATAAAAACAATTAATCAATAAAATCAAAATCCTATCTTGCTAAGATGATTAAGCTCTGTATCTCAGAAGCAATCAAAGGGAACTGGACTAGCAATATCTCCAACATCGTATAGGAAAAAAACAATACGGCCCACAATATGACCTTCAAGGAACCATCGAATTTCGACTTCGGCAGTAGACTAGTAAATTTTTCTTTTTCTCATAGTTTCATTTTATTGTTAGTCTCCTCAGCTAGTTGTTTTCTTCTTTTAATGGCTAAGATTAGTTAAGCCAAAGTATGGCAGAGGATCAATGACCCATTACCTAACAAAACTGCTTTCGTTAAGCTTTAGACTATTCGAAAAGCTTGGAACAGCAGAACTAGAATGTTACTCCTATTTATTCCAGATATCATGGGAAGTGGCCTGAAGCATCTCTTACTCTCAGGTATGACAGGTGGATTGAGAATACCATATCCCGTTTCTTCAGTTGCTATCTGAGCTACCTTAGTTTGTACTGTGGATGCAAGAATTTCCCGATTTGCCTTAAATGGAAAATGGATCAGGCCTTCCCTGTTCACAACCTTGTACGCTTGGGACTGTCTTGTGAAGATTTATTCAGTAATCCTCTTCTAGTGTATCATTTTCTGTGGGTGAATGGACTTGTGAAGGTGGTCTAGCTAAGGCTAGATATGGAGATAAGTAGAAACAATAATAATAAGCTGGAATTTAAAGAAGCCAAGATTTTTATACAATATAAATGGACTACATACAGTTAAATTTAATCTCGAGAGAAATTTATTTCATTGTGAAACATTTTTAGGCGAATTTCAACCAAAATACTGAATTATTTATGAGTTATCCTAACAATACAGGAGACAAATCAAATCTGTGACAGCCTTGTTCATGTTTTTGTTTACCAACTAAACTGTTGGGTTTGTGTCCGCCCCAAGCCAATGCATGTCTTTCTTTGCGTGCTCTAGTGACTAATCTTTAAAACCCTGCCAATCAATGATGTAGGAGCATGCCAAATGCGTCAAAACAAAGCATGTAAAATGTTAAAGCTAATTCACAAACAAGCGAAAAAAAAGTAAACTTAAATGTCTTTTGGAAATGGTAAGAAATAAAAATTTCAAATGTCATGTTCAAGGAAAGATTTTGACTCAAACTTTATGGTACTACCATCATAATGAAATAGTGATTCTAGGTCTTATGCACTGGTGTTGAATATTACCTTGAAGAATATTCCTGACAACGAATTGAAATAGCATAAGATCATCACGTGATATTTCCAGTTTCAGGTATTTATTGTGTTTCAATATGTTTCATTGCCAATAAATTTCGTACATGTAACATTGCAGTATAGTTTTTTTTATAGATTTGTTACAGAATACTTTAAAAAAAGTTTGTGTAATCAGATAGATTGCAAAAATTCTGAAGGTTTTCAGTCCTATTGAATAAAAGAATTTTTTGTGCTGATGCCGTGTTGAACCGTATTAGATTAGAAAAGGAGTCCTAAAAAAGAAACTATAAAATCTTGTTTCTTATCTGATTCTGTCTCATCGAAATTTTTTGTGCAAGGCGGTGATTTATTGATACCATTACTCTCTGTGACTTTATTTTACGATTAAAACTTTTTATTATATTTTTAAAAAAGTATGAGATTAGTTATATAACAGATATGTGCAGGGGTTTTCATAAATACTTAGCATTAAAGTATGTACATAAATGTAACAAATTACTTACTATTAAACCATTTAAGATGAAATTGTTCATTATTTTCATTTGAATTTTGTATTGCACTTTTATTAATTCATCATTCAATTTGAAGGACATAAGTCTTCTTTTTCAAAACTAATAGAAAACTCTTATAAAGCAAATATAAGATACTTAAAAATATATTTGAATAGCTAAAAAAATGAAAGATATTTGATGTTATATATGGTGGAAATCTGAATCTGCTTTCAAAGTAGGTATGATAAATGGAAAAAAGTTTTTTTAAAAAATAGGTGTTTACTTATTTTTATGTTTAGTATGAGAGGACTTTAAAAAGTATCCACGTTAAAAATGAGAGATATTTCGTTGTATTATAAAGGGGTCGTTTTTTTCTTTTTCGGAGAAGGCCATGTATATGACGCCTTTCTTGTCCCATAAGATCGTTCGCATAACATTTTCGTCAGATGAGGCTGTCTTCGCCTTCTTTAGATCTGAGTACTAATCAAATTACCTTTTTCTTTATTATCTTTAAAACTTTACTTATTTCTTTTAAAAAACTCAGACTGGCAGCTGTTCTATGTATATTCTTTCTCGAAACATTGTACTCTTGTAGTGACAATAAACTTTTATGAGTTCAGGAGATTTATTTGTTGGAATTGCATTTGCAGGAATTTATGCTTGTAATCAAAACTGAATCATATTGGAATAGCAATCGTGCAGTGTTAATGCGCTCTTTTTAAAGTTAAGTGAACAATATTTAAGTCAGCTTCTAGGGTGATTTTCGAAAGTAGGGTTCTGTACTGATTAACGTTATAACCGTCCTACAATGGGGCGTGCTAATTTGTTACTAGAGAACATTTTTATGAATTTTTTTGATTGCTCATTAGAAATTTTGTGTTACAAATTTAAAAATAGTTATCACTTTTTGGTACACACATTCTTTGCTGAGTATTTCATCGTTTAGTTTTTATTAAAAAATTTCCAATTTTTTTTTTTCAATAATAGCAAACTTAGCGAATTTTATTTTCCATTCGTAAATATCATAACAGTTATTATTCGACCATAATATGAAAATAATCATTTAGTATTATTTTAACTTGAATACGCTGAAGAAATTCGCTATAAAATGAAGCTATTCGGAGCATACAAAAAATAATACAAGAAGTATACGAATAAGGCATGACAACACTTAGCGTACACAATAGGGCAGGTGATAATAGTTAGCGATCGAAATATATAAAACTTTCGATACACAGAGTACAGGAAGTACCAGTTCTTGACGACAAGTATTTAACGTTAGGCTTTTCGTAAACTATTCCTTAACTAATATTTGAGGATACTTTCTGAATTTATATTTGATTTTTCAATTCTTTTCCAATCAAATGAATAGGTGACAGTAAAAAGTGTCATGAATTGAATTGGGGATAGTGATATATAAGTGAATTAGAATTGAGAGTAAGTGTGAATCGTTGATAGTGAGTAGTTGATAGATAATTGTATGTCAGAAACTAAAGTGACTTGTCGCACTTGATCTGAGATTGAATTTGGTTAGAAGTGATTTCAGGTTAGAATTGTCGTAAAAGGAGTCGAACTTTCAGCATTTGAGAATTTACTCACTCAACATGGGTGAGTTGGTGAGATAGAAATTTATTGTCTTATTCTAAACTAGAATTCTCGTACATTGAGGGTTAATTCAGAGAGTGGTCTTGCGTTATCGTGAAGAAATTTAATATTTAATACTTAAGTCTTTTCAATTACAAACTGTTAACTTATTCACTATTTAGTTAAGCTTTTTTATGTCCGTATAGTTAAATAATGGGACAGAGACGTTTCAGATAGCGTTGGTAAACGAATTTGATGATACCATTGTGTGCTGCTATTTTGATTTTAATGGTGCAGTGTCAAGCTATTATTATCACCGAGAGTATTCATTATACTCGTATACCGGAGACAAATAGATAATCGAACCAATGAATTGCTCCCAGAGAATCTACTACAAAGTAGGGGAATCAGACGGAAAAGTTATGGTGATAATTTATTGGAATGCAAAAAGCATGGATTTCTTAGTAAAAAAAGCGAGTGTTGGACAATACTATAATGAGTAATCCCATTTCCCAATACTAATATTTGTGCTTTAGAAGCTAACTTTGTAATATAGAATTTATAAGCGATCATATTATTACTGTGGTTTAAGTTTTTGAAATGAATCTCATAACGATTGAATTAATTTGACTAAGTTTTTTTTTTTCAGGTTGAGGAGTAAATTTGATGAGGCAAATAGTAAGTTAAATTATTGTATAGAAAAAAATACAAGAAATTCCTACATTACTTTTCTCAGAAATGCACCGTAATCTTTGCAAAATTTGACCTCGAAATCCAGTACGTGTGTTGCTTTCTGCTGAATACGTTGGTGAATTTTGAATCGAATCATGTCACAGTAGAAAACTGTTGCCATTGCCTGGCTTGATTCACAGCCTAGTCTCATGCTTTTCTGATCTGATCAGTATCGTTTCCGACTCCAGCCAGATCTAAACATTTCTCAACTACAACGCAAGCTACTTATCTCTTTATCTTGATTATTTCTGTAACTTCAGTACTCCAATGTAAACTTTATTTTGTTAACAATCCCCTCCCAAAAATTACTTTTTTTTGCAGAAAAATAATGTCGGCGAATGGTCCAGTCAAGTATGCGATGAATTGAACGTGAAGGGTAAATTCAACGTGAGAAGGTCGAGAAACTGGTTCGTTTTCATAGTAGGGGTACCAGAAAAAAATATGATCATGCAACTTTTGGATTCTATGGTAAGCTTACCAATTTGGCGATTTACCTCCAACAGTTTTTCTTGTCGCCAAGCAGTACACTGAATTAGGATCCAACCTTAGAAAAACGAAAATTAGTTAACCTTGATAATGTTCCATACTTGCACTTTTAGAACAAGTGACTCTGTATCTTACAAATCTATTTTCAATATGCCCTGTTTACCAACAAATATTACGATAGCTGTTACGGAACTTTTTTAGGAAACCAATTCAGACAATCTCTGGATTCATGATTTAATCGGCCTGATATTGTATCAGTTGCTCATTGATAAGCGCATCTATTGCAATATTTTTAATCAGAGATTTTTTCAGTGTGAATTTGTTAACACGTGTAAGCTGTAAACCAATTCTGCGTGTCCTTGAGAAATATTTATTGTACATGTGATTCTCGATTTTTGCCCATTCAGTATTTCGTAATGTATTTCTGAAAGTTAAATATTTATCAATACATATCGCATTATCATCGTTAAGGCTTTGAAACAGCAAGAACACAAAAGAAGTTCTGATGCATCATGGCAGTTTTGACAATCATAGAAAAATGTCATTTCAATTATCAGCATATATTTTATGTACAATTGTAAAAAGGTGCTCCCTGTAATAACTTAAGCAAATCTTATCCCTTCTGGACAAAATTAGTTTCAAGGTTAAGAATTCAAAGGAAAAAATTATTGTGTATGGGGATTGGTTAATTATTTTAATTTACCTATCAAATAGCTTATAAGTCAAAATATTTTGAGGGACCTTTTTTTTTTTCAGAATTGGGTAGAAATTAATCTGTATAGTCCATCTTACAAATATCATTCGAATTGAAGTATTAGTTTTAGAGATATCCAGAAAAAAGTATTAGGACGCCATACCATAGATTACTTCCGCACAAATGTGATTTATATAATATTCCTCATTTCTTACAGGTCGCGATGATAGGATCGATAATTAAGATTTTACACTTACAAACGGCCCCTCAAAAACCTCGATGTCTCTGTCTCTAATTGTAAATTCAAAATTGAATATTTCCCCAGCTAATGAAAGGGATTTAGAAATTGTGGACTTACAGATTTTATGATATGAGGAATTCAACTATGTAGATATTATGGCATGATACAATTAAGTTTTTCTTTTTCAGTACGTGTGTTTAATAACTCAAATTCATTATAATTATATATTTTGCAATTCTTTATATTTTTACATTTGGAAAAAAGTTATCCATCATGTGGCGATTAAAGCTTTGAAAAATGTTGTAAATATTTCTTTTATTGTCATATGTTTGAAACAAATATTTAAGAAACTCTTTCTCATTAAGAGACACAATAACTGAGAAACCTGAGTTACTGTTGGCATCGTTAGTAGTAGTAGTAGCCATAATTACTCTATAAAGATCAACCTAAAATGTTTAATTTACTGTATATTTTCATAGGTAAGACGCTAAAGGAATCTTAAAAAAATCCGGGGTTGTCTTATAGAAGATATACAAAAAAATTGAATCGAAATTTTCATAATTTAAAATCATTTTAAAATAAAACAAATTACTCAACTATGTATTTAAAATCCTGCAAAATCGTCACATTTATCATCTGTTAAGGTATATACTTTCTTTCACAGTTGAGAAGCTCGTCATATTGGTTCGTTTTATTTTGTTCCTGGCGAGTTGATTTGTAAAAACTCGCGACTTTTTGATTAAGATCTTGTAGTATTTTCTGCTCAATTTTTGGTTTTTGTGTCGTATTACCAGAACTGTGAGCATATGACAAGAACAGCTCGTCACAACTGGTTTTAACTACCACTGTACTCGCCTAATTTATGGTATAACATTTTTTATCAATACAAGATTTTTTTAACACAGCTGAAAATGTTTGACTAAAAACTAAATAGTAAAACATCTAGAGTGTATAAAACATATGTAACACATATGTTTTCATGGAGTATATAAAACATATGTCATATACAAACATATGGAGTGTATGAAACATATATAAAACATATGTAAATAGTAAAACATAATCATAAATTAAATAGTAAAACATATGGAGTGCAGTGTGAAATAGTTTTTCAATACTTCAAGATTTGTGCCAATTTGATGCTTCAAAATTTATCGTACTTGATACATTGCCTTAATTTTTATGCCTAATTCCGACGGATTATTAAAAGGAACGTAAGAGATTACAATGGATACAAAAAAAAATGTTGTAATTTCCCTCGCAGCTTCCTTTTTGTTCAGAATAGTCATATAACTTAAAAATACCCTTAATTTTTCATTGAGTTAATAGTTACTTGTAATCTTGATTGCATAGTCAAATGATATCAAATTCTAATTAAGTCATGTAGTTTTTTCTTCACATACTTTTATACAAACATACGCAAACATACGCATACGAACATTTATAATTAATACCTAAAATTAAATATTTAAATCGGTAACAAAATATATTAATGGTCACTTGGAAATTACAAAACTTCTTTATCATCATTCTTGATTTCGTAGTTTTATTATTTATTCCGTAGTTTGACAGCACGCTAAAGCAAAGCAGCAGACAATTAAAGAGGACTTATAATTTCGAACTTGATTGAAATGAATTGTTTCAAATATTCTATACTATTCCTATTTTTTTGTTTCAAATATTCTGTTCGATCCGTATTTGATGGTGAAAATACTTCTATAAAAACGGTTACAAAATATGGGTCGTTACTACAAACACTTTTTTTTTTTGTAATATTACTAGGAGCGTCGTAAAGTCTTAATTATTGCTGAGAAGTAATTGAGATTTCTGCATGAAATACTATCTCCATATTAATTAAACTCTATGTACAAAATAGCCTTCAAGAGGTCAATAAATTGAAGGAGAATTATGTAACTTTGGATGATGACTATATAGAAATATCTTAAGAATAATAAATGAAAGAATTAAATTTCTATCTCTCGATTAATTTTAGTTAATTAATACCTGACAATACTGCGGGTTATTTCACCCTGCAACTTCCTGAAAACCACAAATCAGCATTAATAGTTGTAATTTGCAGTATCATATGTGTAAGGATCAATGGATATACAACGTAAATTATATCGATGTCTCGGTTTCTCTTTAGTAATGATTAAAATTTCACGATATTTTCTCGTGCATCTAGAATGCTTCATGGCAATTGTTTTAAAAACAGCATTTCATTTCAATTCGATTCCAGGTATTGAATATGGTTTTAGAAATACGAAAATAAAAATATTGGCAAAAACCATATTTTCATACAACTTTTTACGTGAAGTTCTGGATTGGAAAGACTATAAATATAATCTATAAATATAATCTATTTCGTCTTTTCTTAAATGCTAGGTAATTCTAACCATTTTGAAATTATTTTAATATGATACACATATATTATGTATGTATACAATAATTAATTCTTCGCTGCATTATTTTTAAAAAAAGATTAAGAATAAAATAATATAAAAATAAGCAATTAAGCAAATTGAGTTAAACCCTAGATTAGGATGCTTTTCTTGATGACAAAGCTCTAAATGTAACATCGTTCCATGATGTCATTTAAACATACACTAAATATGGAAGGGGAGCATGCGAACCCACCAAAAAAAAAATGTACTTTAATTTTAAGGTTTATTTATGCTTAATTTGCTTATATATATATATAACACATGGATCAATACGTTCCGAGACTAACCCAGAGATGGCGCTCGTAGTAAACCAGTAAACAGGTCTTTCTAGAGTACGAACCTTTGCTTGAAACGTGTCAAAATTTTAAGTCGATCGGACCAGAAACAGCTGAGTTATCGAGGTTGGAGTAAAGTCGTTTTGTAGTTTGTTTAAAAAATGGAAAAAACCGAGTTTCGAGTTCTGATAAAACATTGTTTTTTAATGGGTAAAAACACCGTGCAAGCGAAACAATGGATTGAAAAATGTTACCCGGACTCTTGTCCATCAAAAGCAACGATTTGTCGGTGGTTTGCCGAGTTTAAACGTGGTCGTACCGACACAAATGACGCGGAACGCTCGGGTAGACCTGTGGAAGCCGTTACACCGGAAAATGTGAGTGAAGTGACAAAAATTATAATGAAAGATCGCAAAGTGAAGCTCCGTGAGATTGCTGAGATGACACAGATATCATATGGAAGTGTATTTACTATCCTTCATGAAAAATTGAGCATGAAAAAGGTTTTTTCCAAGTGGGTGCCACGATTGCTTTCGATGGAACAAAAACAGCAACGAGTCGATGATTCAGAAAGCTGTTTATCGCTATTTACTCGCAACAAAAAAGATTTCTTGCGTCGTTACGTGACCATGGACGAAACATGGATACATCACTACACTCCAGAGTCGAAGCGGCAGTCATCTGAGTGGCGCACAGCTGGCGAAAGCCGTCCGAAGCGTCCGAAAACGCAGCAGTCAGCTGGCAAAGTCATGGCGTCAGTTTTTTGGGATACGCATGGCGTGATTTTCATTGACTACCTCGAAAAAGGTAAATCGATCAACAGTGATTATTATATTGACTTGCTGGTGCGTTTGAAGGAGGAAATCGCAAAAAAACGACCGCACAGTCTCGGGACTTATTGATCCATGTGTTATATATATATATATATATATATATATATATATCCATGTTACATAAATGGTTCCTCAAAAATGTAAAATACAGTTATTGTTCAAGTCTTTTTCTTCTGAAATTCTTGATTCTTTTACTATAAAGGCAGCTAGTGTCTTTGTTTTTTATGGCATATTCTGTACGTACACTACTCATAAATAATATACCATGCATAATAATGTACACATGTTTGAATACAGTAGGTCGTTTCATAATTCATATAAAATGTACATAAATGGTGTATATAAGCATTATAAATTTACCAATATATTAAACTTATTTACACCTTTTATTTTTTACTATGCTTAGTCTTTTCTTCAGACTCTATAAGTTCACATGATTAATTAATTGTTGATAAAAATAATAATGCAAAATAAAATGATCGCGTTATAACGAATCAGAATTCATCAAGGAAACTCTAAATAAGGTCTTGTATGAAGTGAAGTAAGTGAAAAAAAGTTTATACTAATATGGACATGAAATGACATTTCTCGTAACTGCACAATAAAACATTTTTTTTCCGATTGAACTCTGAAAAGATCAATAAACAAAGCAACTAAATAACTAAACTAACCGTTAAAATTCCAAATCAAGAAGTCAAATTCTTCTTCAGTTACGAGTATGAAGACAATTTCTTTCGAAACTTTCCAACATACTCACCTTTGACGTCATGATATCAACACAGCAATTTCGAATTCATAATCGAAATATAAAATAGAATAACTGGCAGGTGTATTTTGAGTTTTTATGCGTAATGTTCAAAATCAAACGTCAGAGAAATTTTTAAAAGCGTATTGTACAATTTATCAAAGATTGACCATTCTAGGGAAGTAATTTATTTGAAAACAGAGCAACTTGGATGGAAGACGATTCATATATGTAAACATGTGTTTCATAAGTCGCAAAAAAGGTAAATGTTTTAAAATCAAGTTCAATAAACATTGCATGCGCTGTATTTGGCCATAAAATTTGTATTCCATTGCATAATACGGATGTACGTCTCTCCTCAATAAATACAATTTTAGAATGATATAATACTGGTGCTGAAAAGTAAGAGAATTCTCTCTTCTGACTAATTATCTTCAGAAATACTGGATAGATTTAAATGAAATTTGATATCTATATGGTTGATAAAATTCAAAAAAAGGTTGGGATACACACGCCATGATGCAGCTCAGGAAGGTTTAAAAAACAGATTCAAAGGTGTAACAAAAAATGGATTAATACGGAGTATGATCGTCTGTTACAATTGTATAGTTTTCAATAAGTACATTTATGCTGAAAACGAGACAACTTGACTCCCAGTAAAAGTTAATCCCCTTTCTCTAGCAACAAGGTTTTCGGTAATAAATGGTACAATTGTCCTCCCAAGAGTACTTCAAATATGTTCCATGGGGTTTAGTTTTTATACTGCTTTTACAGTTATACAGCGTAAATTCATGTTGAAAATGAGACAGTTTGAATCCCCTTCCCTACGAACACTGTTTTCTGGTAATTAATAGTTCACAATTGCACTCCCAAGAGCACTTCAAATATGATCTATAGGAAATAGCTCGTATATTGCTTTTGCAATTAGACAAAAATCACAACGTAAATTCATGTTGAAAATGAGACAATTTGAGTCTCTACAACAGTTTGATCCGTTTCCAGCAACACGGTTTTTAGGTAATGGATGGTACAATAGTCCTCAAAAGAGTACTTCAAATATGTTCTGTAGAAGTTAGCTCATAAAAAGCTTTTTTTTTATTTAAAAGGTAAATTCATGTTGAAAATGAGACAATTGGAAGAAGTTAGTCTCCCTTCTCCAGTAACTCTGTTTTCAGTTAATGGATAATACAATTGCCCTTTCAAGAGATCCTCAAATATGTGCTATAAGGCTTAACTCCAAAGATCTGGCTGGCCAATCAATCCAACTAGCCCAAGAGAGACGAGTTCACATATTATTAAGGCTTAAAGCTGTTGGTACGTCCCTCCGGAAAGAAACTCACCCCAGCACCGGAGAAGACTGTGAAGACCGGCTTGTCGACCAGCAATTATTTAGTCACGAAGAGGTAATATTTTTACAAAAATGATAACAGAAATATACCAAAGTGATAATAGTAGGAAGATCCCCGTGCGAAAGATTCATTATTAAAACACATATTAACAAACACGGCACAAATTAAATATAATAAGCAAACAACTTAAACAAAATCTCATAGAGGAAAATAACGCTTAATTTTTTTTATTATATCTTCATGTGGATTCTTTACAAATTCTTTTATAGATTTAGATAAAACAAAAAAATAAAGAATACATAATCAGAAAATGAATGTAAGTTACAAAAAAATGCGATTTCTATTGTAAATAAGGTAAAAAAAAATATAGAGAACATTAGTGTAGATGAATAAATAATTATGCAATTATTTGTAATTATTACTATAATTTATTAATAAATATCTGTAAGTAAAAAATAATTACTTAGAAAATAATTTTAAAGACCACTCAAATTAAATAATAGAACTACAGCTTCTTATAAAAAATAGAATACTATAAAGAAATTAAATTAAATTTTTCTTAAATCGTTATTATTTCGAAATTCCATAAAGACTCCTTCAAATTTAGATCAGTCACTAATAGATGATATACTTACTTTACAAAAGCAGGTAAATTGTTACGAAAATAGGAGAAGATATTATTAAATAATTTAATAAAACTGCTATTATTTAAAATAGACGGAACATTATTAAGAATATAAAAGACACTGATATATTTGCTATAGATAGTAACTATTTCAAAGAACTAATTTTACAGAAATAGATCATCTAGTAAAGATACTATTAATTATGTATAAGAATTCTAACACTAATAATTATAATTCATTAAGGAATATTGTACTTACCCTACTTAGAACAAAAAAAATTATTTAGATAAAATTAATTTTATATATATAAATATGTGGAAAATGTGCATGTTTTGAATTATAATATATAGTCTGCAGATAAACATAACTAATCTTTTTATCCTACAAACATAAATTTTATTCAAACTAATAAGAGTATAAATATGAAACAGAATATTTAGATATCCAGATGAAATGAAACATAATAAAATTTTTAGTAATATTTGGGATAAAAGAGAAAGTTTTAAATTTCACATTAATAAGGTGCCTATATATATATATGTATATATATATATAAGATGTCGTCCAACACAGCAGTCCCAAGCTGAACCCTTCTCCGGGGAGGAGTCCAGTTGCTTACCATTGGAAATATATATATATGTAAAGATTTAGCTTAATTCCTAATAATTTCTCACAATAATATAATTTAATTTCCTTAATTTTCCCATTCTCTCCTTTAAAAGGTAGTGTTCATTCTTATTTCTTGATACGATTCCTTTTTCTTTTTAATTTATGCAATCAAGCGTGCTTAAGAATTCACAGAATAAGCAGATCCCACCCTGCAGACCTATAGGGATAATCCCTACCAGTCTACACTCAGATTCCCTTGAAATCCCTCCATCCATACCACGTAGTCTCTGACATTTATGATGAAATTTCCCTGATATATAAGAAAAAACACATCGAAAACACTTTCTCTTGCTGTTATACTCATAAAATATTAGAAATATTGGTTTCATGTTAAGTTTCTTAAAACTTTTCTTAATTCAAATCATAGAAACTAACTAAATTTCAACTGTATAACAGAATTTTTTTTTTTCATTTTAGGAATTGTTTGTTTTAGTTTTAAATTTAGGAATTAGAATATTTATTTATTACATTAAAATTTTTAGGATATAAATTTGACATTTACTATCCTGGAATAATGAATCATTATTTCTTTAAACTTGAAAAGTTAAGTAAATATAAGGTAATTTGATACATCGTATCGTTTTTATGCCATATTGGTTGTGAAGTTCACATGCTTATTGTATAGGTAGTAATTTTATAACTATTTGTTATGGTATACGCGCCTGTTTTTAATTATATATATATATATATATGTGTGTGTGTGTGTTAAATTTAATGAATTACTTTAATTTGAATAAATTGAAATTCAATTCCTTTGTTTATACAATCTTTTATTTCTTTGATTGAATCACTTTTTTCAGTGATGTTTTTTTGCTTTGGTTTGATAGTAACCATTTTGTTATAAAGTAATTATGCTGAGTATGTTGGGTTGGATCCAAAACAAGCATCCTTTATATAATAAATAATCATTCATAAAAAAAAACACATCTTTAGTCATTAGCCTGAGAGTATTTTGAATTACTTGAACTTTATTTTTAATTTTACTATTTTATATTTATTTATTCTTGATTTATGCTTTATAGGTTTAGATGGATTATAGTCTACTAATACCATTGCAGAAAATGAACACTTTTTTATTACTGGTTTTATTTTAATTGTTAAATGTAGTTGAATTTCCTGTAGTGATATATAAATGGGTAATTTTACATGTTTAATTATAAATTATATTATTTTTGTTTAATACCTTTTTTGCAATATGCTCTTATATTTTATTAATCATGATTTGCAGTTACATTAAGTTTATTTATTAATTTGATAACAATAGTATTTTTACAAGTATGTGTTTGTATATTTTAATGCTAAGTAATAAGTTTTTTATACTAATATGCATTTATCACGCTCTTTATAATTTTTTTAAGGTTTTTATTGGATTAAATAATTAATTTTTCTCTACATTTGTTTTGATCGTCTTGATAAAGTTTCTACATTAAATTCTAATTATGTGATATTTTTAAATATTTTATTTAGTATTTTGTTTTAGAATGATTAATTTTTTGATTAATTTTGGTTTACTTAAATTTACCCTTTGTATTAAATGTTTAATTGATTTTTCAATATTTTATATGGTTAGTTAATTATTCTTTCTTTTTTTGTTGTGAAATTGAAGATATTTTAATGTTTAATTTCTTTAATCTATGGTTGACTTCCTTAATTTCTTGATATTTGGTTTCTTACGATATAATGTAATACTTATTATAATGTAATTCACTGATATGGGAAATGTTTGATCAGTAATTACTGATATTAATATGCATTTTTCCATTCCAAAGTGTGGAACAGTATTAATTACATTATTTCCATTATTCTAAATTTTGCTTACCTTTTACCTTCCAATCTTTTAAATTGTTTGATTTTTTAATCGCTTAAATTGAAGTTTTGAGCTTTTGGTTTCAAATTTTTGTATTATTTGATTATTTCAGCAAATTTTTTAAATGATTTATACAATTATTAATTTTTATTTTAACGGTTTCCTTAAATATTAAGTCCTTTTCTATTGATAATATTGATTTACTTTTAGATAATCTTTGAGTATTATATTGGGAGATTTACTATTCACATTTCTATACATATAAAAATACAGAGAGAAAGCATTATTAGTTAGTGCAGGGTTTTAGCTTGAATGATACCTTGTAACATTCGCATTACTTCGAATTCTCACAACGCTTTGAAACAAAAACCATTGTGCACAAAGTGCGACTATTACATAACGAGACTGATGCTGTATTCCATTCGATTTTAATTTCACGTATATTTACTTATTATCACTTTCGATACATACTCCCTCTTTATGCCTGCAACGCTCCATGCGAATCTTTCATTGTTCTAAACAGTGCTGGAAGTCTTCTGTCAGTTTCTTCAGGACGCGTACCGCTTTCTCTTTCACAGATTCAACGGATTCTAATCTTATTTCTTTCAAACAGATTTCACCTTAGGAAAAAGATAGAAATTGCATGGTGCTAGATCCGGTGAATAAAGTGGATGGTTTAACACTGGGATGCTGTACTTGACTAGATACCTTTTGACAGACAATGGTGAATAACTTCTCCTTCCACAATTTGTGTCGTTTTTTACTTTATTTTTTCACGGTGCCCAGTAAGAACGTGAAGGTAATAATTTTGATTAATAGTTTGACTTTCAGGAACCCAGTGAAGGTACACAAACTTATGAATATTGAAAAAAAATAATCATCATTGCTTTGAATTTTGATTTGCTCTTTTGAGCTTTTTTGGCTCCACGGGAAGACGGGCTCTTAAAATGCATGGATTGGCGTTTCGTTTCTGGATCATAAGTAAAAATCCGCCTTTCACCACATTTTATTATCCTTTCCAATAAGGTGGATCATTTTCTGTGATATTCAAACTGCGAGTACAAACATGTTTGCGGACTTTTTGTCGTTCAAATGTGAGAATTTTAGGCACCTTTTTGACACACATTTTTCGCAAGTTAAAATTATTGCGTAACGTACGGATTCTCTACGTAACGTTCGTACGTATTTAACGTACGTATTCTTTGTCATTTCCTATAGTCTCAGTAATCGCATGAATACTTAACCTGAGTTCAGATCGAATCAGATTACCGATTTTTTTCGATATTGTCATCCTTTTTTGACGTGAATCATCTTCAGTCTTCTCGGACATCTTGAAAACTCGTGCACGAGATAAACATTCATTGCCAAACACTTCTTATGATAAACTATAACTCTATTGATTCAGTAACGGTTGTTTCAAGTTTCATGGGAAATTTCAGAACAATTCGTTTCTCTATTGTTACACTTCCGGCGAAATAAAAAAAAAAAGAATTCTAATGCGAACGAAAGCTACGCCCATACGAATTTGTTTACAGAAGCTATAGGCACTGCATTCCAAAGATAAGGCTTCACAGTAAGCAGCTGTCGGTCGCTAACGATTGGCGCAAGCACATTTCTTCTGTAACAGAGTCACATCCGTTATTTAATAGCCACACCTCGCACCGTTAAAGTATAAGTATAAACGCAGGTTTTCGTCCATCTCACCTGACATCAGTTTCGTATTTTTTATTAATTTTTTTTGGTTTAATTTGATTGTTTTTTTTTTATACAGTCATTGCTTGTTACGAATCACAGAGGTATTCGTACTGATACATATGATGTTAAAAGTGACACATTTCATTGTTTTCATTCGTCAAGCTTAGACAATTTTCTCTGAAATGTAATAAATTGGGTTAGATGCATGTAATGTTTATCAAACCAGGGGTTAAAAGGTATATTTTTCTGAATAATAAAAAAAGTTTGTGAAGTTAGAAAGGGCTTCAAATTGTCCTTAATGATTAACAAGTACACTTGACCCAACGTTCCTACTGTGACCTCAATATATTTCTCTTCCTCATTGACTCGTTAACTTGATGCATCCCAAATTCTTAAATTATTTTGAATTCTATGAAATTGAATTTCTCAAGCCTAAAACCTTTCAAATGTTAATTACTATTTCCCTCTCAAACTAGATACATGTACTAAAATATTTAAATAACTCTATTGGAACATGAAATTCTTTCCAATTCATTGTTTTCACAGTACACTGTGTCTTTACATTATTTGTATTGAAAAAAAAAAGTCTACACTACTTGTAATGAAAATGATTCAGCGATATATAATAATATCTAGAATTATATTAAATATGAATGAGAGCAATTTATTTTTATGTATAAGCCAAAAAATGCTATTTTTACGGGATTATTTTAAGTATTTTGTGCAAAATATAATTGTTATTGTCACCAGAAAACTTTTAGAATTTCTCATTAGTTTATGTCAGAAAAACTGGTTAGATGAAAAGGTAAACTTAATTATTTTATTTTCATCAAATTTATTTTATCTAAATACTTATACTCGATTTGTTCTGACATTTTTCCAAAGAATTAAATTTCAAAGAATTCATTCATTGTAAATGGAATACTAAAATTATTTGATTAGATGAGCAGATTTACTGATAAGTAAACAAAATTCTTATACATAGTGTTTATAACTATAAAAATATTTATGTTAAATATAATAATCAGATGCATGAAAAAGGATATACAAATTTTAAATAAAAGTTGTATCTTTTCACTCATTATCCTTACAAAACCACCAATTGAGAAATCTTATGTAAGAAACTACCTGGCTGTTTTTGTAATTTTTTAAAAATAAAAGATAACAAAAAAATAGAGTTATAAAAGAAAATAATGATATAAGCCATAGTAAAAAATACAAATTATAATGATGATTTCAGGGATAATTATACATATAAATCATAGCGATGATACAAATAATGTTAGAAATATATATAATGGTCGTTCAATAAGTCCCCAGAAAAATATAGAAAACTAAATCACTTTAGGTAGATTCATTTTTTCAACATTATTTTCTATTTAGCTCCATACTTTATACCAAGCGTTTCTCTAACTTTTTAAAGTCATCCAAAAGGTAAGATTATGAAAGCTCCTGAAAATAGGCACCTTTTTGAGAGATGACCACTTCGTTTGATGTGAATCGTTGTCCACCGAGCCATTCTTTTAAGTTAGGAAATAAAAAGAAAGACACAGGCTATTTCATACCCGGTAAATACAGTATAGTTGTTGTAATATACCAAACATTAATTCCATTATTTTGGCCATTGAAACTACACGGAGGGGGGGAAGGACACCCGAGAATTAACTTGATGCCAGAGGATCATTTTCCGTACAAATGAGAACTTTCATTTTATTTTATTTATTTTTAATATAAAACACTGTACCTTGCGATATACCAGTGTCCTCAACTATTTCGCGCACTTTGATTCATCGATCACACAAAACCATATCATGAATTCATTTTTCAATTATTTCAGGAATAGTCATTTCCACTGGACGTCTCGAATGACAGGCAAATTTAAACTCATTTGCCCAATTGTAAATAGTTGCAAATACAGGAGTATATGTACCATGAATTTCATCTTTTCAGCTTTGATCTCTTCCGGTGTAAAGTTTTTTAACATAAGTGTTAAATTACCTCTCGAAACCCACTTTTTTCCATTTTTCTAAATAAACACAAATTTCTTGCTTCAATTGACAATAAACATGAAACCATGTGAGAGAAATAACTCAGATAGTTGTTTAGTGAATCAGGATACTTACTAAAAACAAACTATTTTTCATACTGCGAGCGACATTCTCTCTCTCTCTAAGGACTTATTGAACGACCCGCTTAAATCATGATGGTGATTTAACTGATGCATTATTCCTGTTAAGAGGGTAATATAAAAAAATAGCTTCCATTGTTAGCATCTTCATTATTTTATTGGTGAATAGTATGTTCAGGATATTACAGAATTGCAAATAAAGTGCAAAATCATAAACCATGTTTTATTGTATTTCAAACGTGCAAGGAAAAACAGTTTCTTTTTCACTGGCATTTTTTGCCTGTACATTTAAGACCTTTACCACACAAGGCGAGTTTTGAGGGTCCAAAACCGAACGGGAAGATAGGGTGTTCCTCACAAGGATCTCCTTTACCTATAAAATAAATGAATTTGTGAAATATATGTAGCAATTATTTATTTAAACAAAATTAAACTAAACCATATCGAGTAAAATCGCAAAAATATGTCCTCTCATATGCAACAGGAAAACTTTTTTTAAAATTTATGTTTGAATGAGTGGTTTATGATTTGTTAGCGTTGCTTTCAGAATCAACACCAGGGATAGAGGTCATGGAGCACGTAAGTTTGAATCACGATCAAAATTGAAGAGGACGACACTCAACACTACTCCCGCTAACGCAGGGGGAGGGGACTTTGAGCCACGAAGGGTCACTTTCTTCAATGGGGACTTATATAACTAGGAGAGGATTTATAGCGGAGATAAAAAGAATTTAAAATTGGAAACTTTAATCGTATTTCTTGGATTTTCTTAAAATTGGAAACTTTAATCGTATTTAATATTCTTCCACTCCCTCCCCTTTTCTGAAAAAGAATATAAATCTTTAAAATTAAAAGAAAGACTTGAAATCAAATTTAAATCTTTATTCATCTAAACTTAACTCTATTAAGCTTTCTATAGAAACTGTATACATTCTAAAAGCAAAAGTATTCAATAAAAAAAGTATGAAATGAATAGTTAAGAGGGAAATTATTATACAAGTAAAATTTACGTTTCTCCTCGAATTTAATATATGAGAGAGAAAAAAAAAGATAAATCATTGTATTTTTATTGTATTTTATGTAAAAAGTGGACATTAAAATTGAATTTAAAATTGGAAATATTTGTTCTCAAGAGGATATATTTTTGAGATTTTACGATGCCAAGATCTTAAATTGTGATTTAGTAAAATTCGAAAACTCATTTATAATACGCCTGTAATAGAAAGTTCTTATAAATAAAATACAAATATAGCTTCTAGCAAAAAAATTTTAAAAAATAATAGTATAAAATATATATAATTTGAAATTCATATATCATTGAACAGCAAAAGTTTTTCAGAATCACAAACAAACTGAGGAGTTATTTCAAAAGTTAAATTAATGACAAAATATAAAATATTATAATTGAAATAATAAGAAATTAAAAATAAACCAAATCCTGAAAATTGGAAGATAAAAATTACAAATAGAAAAGTGAATGAAAATATATTATTCAAAGTCAACTATAAGAGAAGAATTATATATAATTCAAATGAATGCAAATCAAATGAAAAATTAATAAACAAATTCGAGAAATATCAAAAAGGATAAAGTAATTGAAAAATTTCTATAAAACTAAAAATTTGAAGAAAAACAAAATTTGGAAAGTAATATATTTAGAGTTGTAACTGGCTTTGTAGACTGTTATAAACCAGACTATCCCTATCAACGAAATATATTATTAAAATAATGGTTACAAAACTAAAAGAAATTAAAAGATATAATTTATATATATATATATATATATATATATATTATAAAAGTGAACTATTGTTTTTCTGTCACTTTTCCGAAGAGTAATAAATAACATTCACCATCATCCCAGATATTTGCTCTAAGAAACATTGGCGTGTTACTTGTTAATCAGTATCTAATACTCAACCCAGTCCATATATAACAAATCTATTTAACTCTTTCTAAGTCTTACTAATTTTTTTTGTTGCTGTGCTTGTAAAATATAGCAATTAATTTATAATTGTTATTGTAATTATGTGAAAGTTAAGAATGAATGAAACTTTGAACAAATTTCACTAAACTGTAACTCGTAAACTTAATCTGTTACATGCAGCATTAGGAAAGATTATTCTCAGCATCACAATTCTAATCTAGAGGCAAAAAGACGTGGAAAAAATCAATTTCTTGCAGCAAAATATTAGTACGTTAAGACCTTACAAAGCATCATTATACTAACAGTGAAATAGTTTCTTATTTTAAAAAATCGGACTAAGTTTTAAATTGGACGAACATACGGAAGATTTATTTATTTCATTTTTCGAATTATTTGCTTTTGAATTTCCTCTCCCGTAAACTTTCGCATCGTGAATTACGAGTAATTTTACATCGGATAATATAATTAAAATATTTGCATGATAAGAATAATTATTACTCAGGTGCTTGACGCAAGAAGGGAAGCAATTGCATCCGAAATGGCTTTCTGTTTCGTCTTTACCACATTTGGGACATTCCGGTGGGCATGGTATAGGCATGCACATAGCATCCACTGTAGCCACCATCAGAATTAAAGTGAGAAAGGCATAAAAACATAAATGTTTCATTTTTCTTTCAAAGTTATCTGTAAAAGCATATTGAATCATTTAAGTATGAAAACTTCAGAAACATAAGTTTAAAAATATTTATTCCAATATCAAGCTGTACATATAACCTTCTTTAAAGCTCCTGAATTGTACTCCTTTTTGCAACTCTAATAAGTGGTGTATTAATAACTAAAAAACGGTTCAATAACTGTTGCACTAAAAAAAAATTATTACAATTTAGTCAGTATAGTAAATTCCTATCAAAATTCTTCCACGGGAATATTTTTGTGATCTGACTAAACAATATAGTATTGACAGTTTTATAATATTTTTTTTCAAACCTGGAATGAAATGTAATACATTTGATTGAAAAGTAATGCATCCATGACAATAACTGTTTTGTTTCCTAATCGAATTTAAAATTTCTCGTTGCAGAGGAAAAATAATCCTATATGAGATGTGTCTGCTTTCTTTATTCCAAACGTTATTAGTTATCTGAAAAGAAAAGGGGGATGGAAATCCACTTGGAGAGGAGGTTGGAATGATTTGATTGCTTTCTAACGTCGCACTGGGAAGTAATACGAAGATAATTGACGGACCACGTAATTTTGAGCCACGGTTAAGTGATGAAGACGGCACATGAGATGGAACCTCTTTCTCTGGCCCCGGCTACACGCCAATAAGAAGACTTGTCACATGAACCTTGTCATATGAACCTTGTCACATGAGCCATGTCTACGTCTAGACGAAAACATTTCCACCCGCAAACCCAAAATCATGACTTTTAGGCTACCACGGTCATCGAAAATGAGGTTGAAGCAGCGAGACTTCAATTAACCTGGTCTTTTTTATTTTGAGTCTTTAATCTCTTCCCAACGATCGAAGAGCCCCTTAAAGAACACTATTTGTGCTCTAATGACAAAATCGAATCCGACACTAAAGCCCGATATCGACAACAACAACCTGAATTCTCCATGGGTCTTTCCAAGTAGTAGGTGCAATGTACATAGGAAGGGATGGAGACAACGTCTAAAAATAAGTAATTCCTCAAAAAATATTACATGGAGCTTTCAGGTACTGTGATTAGGAGAGTTTATTAACATCGCATTTAGAAGCAACACGAGGGCTGATGGTGATAATTCTCATAATTTTGAGTCTCAATCAAGTGACGAGGAAGACACTTGACCGACAAAAAAAAAGACACCTGAGCTGAGAAAGACATCTGAGCTGGCATTTTCCTCTCCTAACTTCCTTACCATGGAAATGGGAGAACTTTGAGTCTCGACTGATTTAACGTGCGTCAGCCTCGGCTACTTAGTGGATCTTTAATGAGATCAATACTCGAAACCAAGACTCGACAAAAACAACTCCAACAGCGAATCTGTGATTATGAGCACTAGTTACCTGGACATATAAAAAGATTGAATGAAAATAATGTTGAAAACAATGTTGAAACATATAAACCCGACATGTGACCAGTTTGATTCATGACCTATTAAGCGGAATGGAGTTATGTCGTAACTCGAGGAGACTTTACATATACACTCATGGACAAAAAAAACTAGCGCGCCAAGAAATAATATCGGGATCATAACGAAACTTGGCATGAAAGTACATGTCGGGGAGATATGCAAATGATTAGAAATGCAGCGTGATTGAGCACTACGTATAGCCGTTAGAGGGCATTTAACGTCCTTCTTCGTGGAGTATAAAACAGGTAACCAAAGCTTGTTTGAGTATGCTGAATCGTTTACAAAGGAAAAGCCGAGGTAGACATGCCATTACGCCGTTTTCGAAGATAATATGTGCAGCTGTGGCAATTTGAGAGGGGGAGAATCATCGGCATGATGGAAGCTGGGTGGTCAGCAAGGCGAGTAGCTCGTCAATTAAGCCACTCTGATTGTGTTGTGAGGAGGTGTTGGAACCAGTGGATCCGAGGAATGTCATTTACACGAAGACTAGGCTCAGGACGCCCTCGACAGACCAGTCGTTGAGAAAACAGCCACATCGTAAGAAATGCACGCGTGCAGGCATCTGCTTCATCGGCCGCCATCCAGGCACAGGTAGCACCTTCACTAGGGGCCTCTGTGCCTTCTCGAACCAAACAAAGGCGCCTGACTGAAGGACATTTGGGATCGCTGTCCCCATTAAGTGTGCTACCCTTGACGCCCACACATCGACGCCTCCGTTTGGAGTGGTGCCGCGCACGACGAAACTGAACTGCAGCGGAATGGAACCAGGTCGTCTTTAGCGACAAATCCAGATTCAATCTCAGCAGTGATGACAATCGTGTTCGTGTGTGGACACTCCGTGGTGAACTCAATCCTGCCTTTACTTTACAGCGACACACCGCTCCCACAGCTGGTGTGATGGTATGGGTGCCATTGCCTATAATACACGGTCACCCCTAGTATTGATCCATGGCACCATGACAGCCCAGCAGTATGTCCATGACATCCTGCAACCACATGTGTTGCCACTCATGCAATGGCTCCCAGGAGCCTTTTTTCAACAAGACAATGCTCAGCCTCACACGGCATGGGTATCACAAGACTGTCTCCGCACTGTTACTACCCTTCCTTGGCATGCCCGATTCCCAGATTTGTCTCCAATCGAGCATATCTGGGATCATTTGGGACGGCGAGTTGGGCATCCCACGAGTTTGAACGAACTAGAGGCAAGGTTATAGCAAATATGGAACGAAATGTCTCAAGACATCATACAAAACTTGTATGCCTCAATGGCCGATCGTATCGCATCGTGCATTCGCGCTACAGGGGATTCAACAGGGTATTAAATCCTCCGTTCTTTTGCCTTTTTCTCTGAAATAAATGATCATTTTTCTTTGTTTTTCTATTCATTTACTTATATCAAAGTAGTCATTACGTATGTAAAAGTTCGTTTCATTTTGACGACTCCTACTTGGTGCGCTAATGTTTTTGTCCTTAAGTGTAAATTTGAATTTTTTTTTGAAAAAAAAAAAAAGAATTATTATTGTCATTAATAAATGACGGGCTTATTATTTGTTCCTCAATAATAGCGCTTTCTGAAAATTTAAATTCCTTACACGCCTTTTTTTACATTGTAAAAAGTGCGCTTCTCTTTAGTAGCCTTGGGAACTTTTTGATAGTTTGAATTGCATAAAATTACAGCTCCTGGTCAACCACACTGAAACTTGATTAGATATATTAGATTAAGTTCAGAAGTATAATGAATCGAATTAGGGACAGTGATGAACAAGCGAAATAGATTTGTATGGAAAGGGAAGAGAGATGAAAGATAACGAAGAGCTGATACATGTACTTAAATTGGAATGAATTATTGTAATAAATCGATTAAATTGAAATTAAGAGTTGGAAGTGGTTCCTGATTAGAATAATATTAATCCAATATGCTATAATCGAGAAAGGGATAGAGACAGTATCGAAAAGTTAATAATTCCTCATTTACAAAGCACTTGGAGCTTTCAGGTAAAATAATTGAGATTATTTATCCACTTCTTTTTTAGAAGCAACACGAATTCCATTGGCGACGAATCTCATAATTTTAAGACTCAGTCAAGTGATGAAGAAGACACTTGAGCTTATACCTCCGTTTCCTAACTTCCACACCTCGCCAATTAAGAATTTTGAGTCTCGACAGATTTAACGTGCATCAGCCCCAGCTACACGTCGGGTCTTATAAGGCATTCTGACTCGAACCACGTTTCGACGAAAACCTTCGACTGCAAGTCTGCGACCGGGACCACTAGGCTACCGGTGTCATGAGCTTTCTGGTACAACAAGAATTTTTAAAGTATGAGAGCCGTTAAGAATGGTTATATCCCTAAAATTATTACTCTTCAATCAAACAACGTATTTAAATTACTATTAATAGGGAAAATTATTAAAATGCAGTGGAAAAATACATATACTAAACGTATAATATATAGCGATTAGAGGAAATATATGATTATGCCCTATTATGAGACGAGTGGAATGCTTATGAATGTGAAACAAAATGGTCAACATACAATGTTATTGGTTGAATAAAAGTAAAATATATTTCAGTGATTAACAGTTGCACAAACATTTGCTTTCTTGAATACTTAAATACTTAAACGAGTGTATGAAATCATGCGTAGTTAAAACAGTTATTCTTAAATTCAATATCATTGAAATTTATATAGTTACTGTTTTTTCATTACTTAATTATTCTGTCTGAAACGAAATAGATTAAGGTCTGTGTTTTTTATTTATGTTATTCGGACAAGTGTTCATTATGCGACATATAGAAATATCAAATAAGGGAGGTCAAAATTATTATTGAATATAATGCTTTACATTTAGGTTGTATAAAAATCGCGTTTAAGAGGATTCTCTGCATTTTGTTTCCATGCAACTAATCTTAAGGGCAATTTTATGACGATATTTGATTTGAGAACCTCTGTTTCTCAATAAACCGTGACTTATGAAAAATTCTAAAACGGCATTAATTAATATATATATATATCATAATTAAACTAACGTTGTCACATTCTTGTTGATTTCAATATTAAGGAATAGAGTGTAGTAGTTCAATGTAAAAAATATTTGATTTTATTTAATCATTTTGGAACTCTTACGCAATTATACTTTCAAGCCGTGACGGAAGATAGCACTTATGTTGGTGAGGCTCACACAGTGATAACAGAGAAGAGAGAGCGTTAGATCACACAGATTACTTTATACCGTAGCATAGAACAGGTACTACGCTAAATAATTTTGGGTAGTCTTCGTTCAGTCAGGAGCACGCGATGTGCAATTATTATTATTCGCGCTACTATATATATATAGACATTAAATTTTCTAGAAAGTTCTGTGAAGTGAAAGAAAATAATATATTTTTCAAACATTTACTAATATTTACTGTACAATATAATTTCTCTTTTGTAAGATTGGTCTATAAATGTTCAAGATAGATGCTTCGTGAGAAAAAGAATTGCTTACACGAGTTCGTCATATGCACATCTCTGGTAGCTCTAAACAAAAATGAATTCTTGTATTGGATGATAATTGGTGATGAAAAGCGAATTACCTACATTAACAAGTGAACAAAAAACAACAGACTGTGAGCCCAGATAACTCTTCCTTTCTAACACTAATCCGAGATAGATTCTGAGTTAGAGAATGCTGTATACAGAATGCGACGCGCAAGAATCAATGCAATACGAGCGTTTAAAAGAAAAGCTTAGTTGTGAGGGTTGGGGTCTGCTGATGGATTATTTAAACAAAGCACTCAAAGAGAAAAGGCCGGAAATGTTCATTAGGAAGAATTATATCACACTGTCCCTTGATAATGACAGACGACTTTCAGTTTTAGGAACAAGTCTGGGAAGGGAATTTCTGTCGCATCCATTATACTTCTTAAACTTACATCCTTCGATTGTCCTTCTCTGCGTACGAAAGTTTAATGATGGAAAGAAAATTCAAAGCTGAAGTAGATATCAATCAAGCTCTATTTACATTCTTCGCCTCTAAAGATAAGACATTTTTCAAAAATGATATTTATAAATTGCCGTTTTGCTGGCAAGAAGTCGTAAGTAACGTCGGAAATAATGGTGTGCAATAAATATTATTGAATATATAAGAAAATCTTTTTTTTTTATTTCTCATACAGATTGAACTAGCCGGTTGACCTATTACAAATACTGAAGTGTATTGAATAGGAGAGGAGAGAGATAAGGAAATTCGAATAGTGAGATTCGACATGTTCTTATGCCTCATGGAATTTGAATTTTACGTATTTTTTTCCTGATTTGGATCCATTTTCAAAGTTAATTAGATAAATAAAATTTTCACTTAATTTTAGGTGAGAATGTGAGAAAGTATTCTGCTCCACTTTTGTAATAACGTTGAATTTCTGGATCGTTTTAAGAATAGAATAATTATCAATTTATTTTCTTTATTGAATCGACATTGATTGAACTTTTATTGAATTCCGATGTCTCAAATCGTGATTATAGTTGAAACTGTGTAACTCGAATCTGGTAAACTTGTAATCATCAATCAGTCGAAGAAAGTAGCCAATCCCTTCCGATGAACCCGTAAATACTCGATGTATGGTGTTATTTAGATTTTGTAACACGAACAAGATATTATTTCATCGTTAAATACTAGTAATACAAATTTATACTTTATAACTTCAAGTTAAAAAAACTGATACTCAGTATGTCGAAGATAGTCTTTTGATTCCACAAGAAGAAAATTTACGCTTTATGCTTTCCATTACAGAACCGTCTTGCGGTTCACCACTTGTTCTTCAAATATGCATTGCAGATAGAAAATTTCATGTTTAAATGTTTTTTGTTACCTTTTTAAATTTTTGCTCATGAGCTCCCGGTAGAAAGAGTTTTTGAAACAAATTTGCACTTCATTTTTTTTTTAAAAGCGTTCCTCAAATATTGAAAATGTTTTACATCTCATATATAAAACAATGCACGAAAAGTAGCGAATGAACTTTAATGATAATATCGCTATACATTTTCCTTATAAAAATTATAAAACTTCATAATTTTCATGAAATTTTAAGTTTCCTCTTTTCTTCATACAGAAATCATTTCTCAAAATTGAGTCATTACTTGGAGAAAAAAATATGTTTGGCTCACAATATGCACAAGTATCTTTTTGATAGCATAAAAAATTAGGCGCCATAAAACGTTATGTAACAGTTTTTTTAAAGTGTGCCTAAATGCAAATATGTCTCAAAAATCGTATCCATATTCAATTAAGAAAAATAAACAGTTTTTTATATAAAAACTATTAATTTTTTAACTATACAGTATAATTAAAATATCATTATAGATCACACAAAAAAAACCCTGGATTTTACTAATAATTTCTAAAGATATATGTCTTAAAATCAAGAAGTCTTATATTCAGTATTTAAATATTAATCGCTCATGTCTTGGTACCCTTAAGGGACAGTTTCTCAAATACAGCACACAACACTGTGAAAGTTTAAACTTAAATCTGAATTATTTTGAATGACGCAATTCTCTCTTATTAGTTACTTAGTGGCAGTTTTAATACATGTAACTCAAATGACAGAGCTTTTTTTATGGGCGGTCTTGTAGTCTTGCCAAAATCCTTGACTTGTGAAGGAAATGGTATATTTAATAATACTATTTTCTTTTTGAAAGTTGTATAGAAAATACTATATTGAAGTTTTTAACTATTTATTAGCATAAAAAAAACTATTCAATCAACATGAAAACTTATTAACAATTTAAAATTAAAAACGGATCACATTAATAAAATATGTAATAACATTAAAAATATTTTATTTTTGTTGTTAACGTTATATAAATTTTTTTTCGAAATACGAATCATAATAACTACTCTGTGTAAGACATATTTTCTTGTTTAATTCAATCGCAATCAGATGCAGATCAAATGGTAACATTACACATTCCAAAACAAAATTCGATTTATTGAATAATTACTTTCAAATAATTGCCTTTTACAAATTACGGTTACTGAAACAGTTAATATAAATCAGTAAAATATTTATTTTAACAAATATGATTCATTAAACTAACAAACGATTTATAAAAATATATAATTAATTCATTAAGTAATATGTTAATAATTCTGAAAACTTATTGATGAAAATTTCAATGAAAATTCATCTCCCAAATATACTCACTGCATCCTAGATTATAAGTACCATTATATTATATAAAATAGGATTATTTTTAAAAAAAACTCAATCATCTTTTACGCAAAATCTGGATATTTCTGTTCATTTATTAAACAATTTTAACTTTTATAAGGAAATGTTTCTAAACAGAAGACTTACCGAATGAATTCTCTTCAAGTGCTTGTGTATTAAAGGTACTAGTTTTATAAATAAACCGTAATATTTCAAGCTTCTTTTATGAGTATTCAGTCTCACTATAATTGCCAGTCATTGTCATTTTTTATTCTGTTGTTTGATTTACCCTGAAATGTCTAGGTACAGATTTGTCATTTTAGGTCCAGGTGGCTCAGAATCTTAGACTTCTATTCGGGGAAATATGAAAATGTTCGCTTTCTGGGTACATTGTATTTTTATAGAAATAGTTAATAACGGTAATAAAAGCATATTTGAATGATGTTTTATATCAGATTAATGTAAAAGCATTTTTAAAAGCACATTTTATTAACTTCAACATATGAAGAGCTGTTAATGAATTTGTTTGATATTTTTAATGATTATATTTAAATGCAGTATTAATTTATTACCATATAAAAGAAATTTTCATTTTGAAAATTTTAGGTGTACTGTCTGATAAAATAAGTAGAAAAAAAATGGAATCAAATAATTTAAACAATTATGAAAAAATTAGTATAAAAGAAGGATTCACAAGAATACTATATATAAAAATTAAGATATAAAAATGGAAAATACTTAGAAATATTGCGAAATATTTTTTACCAAATTTCTGTTCAATTAATTTAGATGAATTTTTATGACAGATTTGTAATTTATGTTCATACTAATAGAATTTAAAAAATAAAAAAAAAAAAACTCGAAGTGTTATTCAGTGCTTTGATTGAAGCAATTGTTACATAATTTTCTTCGTCTTCACCATTTATCCCTCAAAAATTTAACTGATTAAAAGAAATTAAACTGAAAACTGTGATAAATCTAAAATTATTATCTTATATATAAATTAGAATATTTATTTGTCTGTTTATCCGCTATGCAAATCCATGTGGTACATCCTATCGCTGCAAAATTTTAAGGCAATTTTGCTGATGCTTGGAAGAAGCCGAAAGTATATCCCGTCAAATAATTAAAAATTTTATTGGTGATATATTTCACCCCCTCCCCTTACTTTCACCACTTTTCGGTTTTTTCTGGGAAAAGTAATATATTTTACACTTAAAATATGCGTATTTGGTTATTTTATTAAAGCAATTTGATTTTTTGAAAGCAGCTGAAAAATAAAGAGAGCAGCACACATTAGTTTTCGTACCAATCAAAATCCATATTTATAAAAGGAATGTTGTGTGTGTGTATCAGTCGGAGACCCATGGAGCTATGTCACTTTAATACACTCACTCAGTTTCCAAAGTGGCTCGCAATTTGTTTTGAGTAGAACTGGCTTGCTATTGATGACGATCTCGCAATTCTGAGACATGGTCAAGTAATGAGAACGATACCTAAGCAGATACCTTATTTTTAAAACTTTTCCACGGCACCGCAGCACCATGATGACTAAAATAATACCGGATGTATTTAATGTACATTAACCGAGAAACGCGATGGAGCTTTTGTGGAAGCTGAACTCGAATCCTAAATTCGTTGGAAACACATCTTGGTGGAATCTTCCAAAAGAGGACTTTATTCACTCTGGCTTGCTGAGTCAAATATGATGACTATAATTTCGTCATTTATTAAAGCATTGTTGAAATTTTGTAGAGCATCTGATCTTAAAATAGAAACAACTTTCTAGAGCATTGATAAAGTTATACGTGTATTACATTATCCTATTATGAAGAGAGTCTTATGAAACAGAGTTTTTTAAAAAAAGAAACAATTTTCTAGAACATTGACAAAGTTATACATGCATTAAATTACCTTATTATGACAAGAGTGTTATGCAACAAAAAAGATAATGATATTTTATTGTAAGATATATATATATATATATCATATCTTATCTATTATACTATTTATCAATTTTATTGTAGATCATTTGGATTAACATATTTTGAGTTTGAAAAATATATTTTGATTAATTTCCTTGATAAAAACGAAATCATAAATTTCTTTAATTTATCTCACAGATAGAAAATTCTGGAATTTCTGAGATAAATCTGTAAGACTTGAAAACGATTCCAAAAGCAAATAAAGTATCATCATTGTTTCAAAAAAATATTTAAGGTTATGAAATGATTATATTCTCTTGCAAAATCCTTATATTCATCCACAGATAAAAATGTTTCTCAGGTTTCGAGACTCATGTACGAGATAAAAAGAGAAACTCGAAGAGACGATTAAGCTTCATCGATCACTGGGTTCTAGCAACTGAATTAAATCGATTATTTCCTACAGAAGATTTTTGAAACCATTTATATTTTAAAGAGCATATTCCTGCCACCATTAAATTATTTTAGGCTAAAGAAAAATACACTAACATAGTTTCTGTTATATTTAAAGCCAAGTATCAGAGTAGTTACGAGATTTGTGGTTATTTGCTTTGTGCAGTATAATTTTGCTCTGTTTCCTCGTTTCTAGCTCTTCCATAAATTCCATATTCTTTTCTAAGTTGTTTAAGCAACTATGTTAAAAAAAGAAGCAAAATGTATTTTCTATTTTTATGCATAACTGCGTCCATAAATGTAGTCAAATGGGAGTTAATGTGGTAAGAAGGAGAAATAAATGCAGCGAGTCGTACATATTATTGTGTTGAGAAGCAGAAAATATTATTGTAAGCAGGAGATATGATGATGGCGAGAATTAGACAATAACGTGGCGGACAGGAGAAACTTGTCCCGCGGATTTCGGAAATGCACGATAAACTCACACTTTATGCTTTCCATTACAGAGCCGTCTTGGGGTTCACCGTCTGCTCTTCACTTATACATTGTATGAAGAAATTGCTTGTTAAGATGTTTTCTAACACTCCTTAAATTTTTACTCATGAGTTTGAAACAACCCGTATAAAGGTATTTATTATATCTTCAGTTTAAAATCATAAGATGTATAAATTGTTAAATATGCATGCAAAAATGTAATTAAATTAAAAATATCAAAGTAAATGTATAATAATTTTAATAACACTTTGTGACAACAAGCTTGATTCTTGTGACGTCATGGTTACATAGCAAATGCAAATGCATGTTTCAGGCCACTCAACTTATTCTCTTTACTGTTGCCAACTTTTGCTTTTTACAAATACTTTCTTTAAAAATAATTGTTTGTAGCAGTATTAACGAGCATAATTTTTTTTTAAAAAAAGACTTTCTGGATTTAGAAATATATATATTTCATAAAAAAAAATTATAAAAGTGTTCACCTTCAAGACAACATTTTTAAGGGAAACTTAACTCTAGTACACCGTTATCTAATTATTAAATTAAAGGTGAAACTTCTGAGTGTAATAAGTACATAAGATTTGACTTCAGCAAAAAACACATTACTTGTATTACCTCTGTCTACTAATGATTGCATGATAAGTTCTATTAACGTCACTCTAGAAACAACACGAGGCTATTGGCAACGGTCCTTGTAATTTTGATTCTCTGTCAAATGACGAGAACGTCCCTCTCCTAACTTCTACACCATGCTGCAGGGAGAACTTTGAGCCATATCAGTTCCGGCTACACGGTGGGTCTATACGAGCATGAAAGCTCGAACCCAAAACGACGAACACTGCCGGTCATCAAATCGGATACAAACCCTGAAGTTTTATATTCAGCAGACTCTGACGACATTTAAAATATTTTTCGATTTTTTTTAACTTTCACTCGCAGGGGTTTTAGGTATCAACACGTGAAAATTGGTTAGCATTAATAATAATAATTATACATATGCATGTGTGTGTGTATGTGTTAATTAATGTTTTTCTGGTTAAATTTAAAAAAATTAAACTCGCACAGTACTATATGTTATCAGAAATTTAAATTCTTATTAATCTTGCTTTAGGAAAAATTATACTTTTCATAGTGATAAAAAGATGTAAACAAATTAAAGGAGTACCTCTGGGGACAGGCTAGTAATTGTTTAGTCAATACTTAATTACATTTTCACGAACAAAATGTTTTAAACTACAAAAAATTCACTTTGTTTAGAAATATAGATGACCTCAAAATAAATTTAACACAGAATTTATAAAATTGGATTTATCATTTTATAATTTTTATTTAAATCTGATTAAATTTATTTCAAATTCTTATGAAAATATTACTCTGATATTAACTTAAGAGTTATAGATTATAGGATTATGCTAATATTTCTAACAAGAGAGAGATTTTTTCCAATTAATAGAGTTCCTCCTTTTATAGTAATTTGAGCAAAAATATCAAATAGAATGTATTATGCAATTTTATTCTTAGATATATTAAATTAGCTAATATGCCTTTCAATTTTAAAAATAATGTAAATAAATTGTTTTATACTTGTGTGACTACCAATTAATTTTTTACAAACCAATTTATAATATAAAAATTATGAAACAAATTAATTTTTAAAAATATGCCATGGAAAAATTTTCTTCTTTTTTTGTATTTAATTTTTATTTAGTTTTATTTTATTTTTATAATCTGAATTAAAAATATTCTTCAAACTTATCCATTTTTAGAAGTATTTTTCTTAATTATAATTATGTTTCTTAGAGGGTCATGCTATCAATATGTTTAAAGTTTTTCTTGCGGCAAAGTCTAGGACTAAAATTGTATTATGGAGTTGTTTAAGTATATCCGAGTTAAGTAATAATTTTATTTTTAACTTTAATTGCTTTTATCTATTAATGCTTGCTATTTTTAATTTGCATGGAGTTTTGATTAAATTAGTGATTTCCTATTATTTTTTCTTTAGTTTCTTTTTTTTTTTTTTGTTTGTTGCTGACTTTTTCTTCTTTTGACATATAAGACATGTGCCTTTGTTTAATACAGCTATTATTGATTTCAAAAGTTTGATCATTAAAACATGTTTAAACAGAGTCCACTATCTTAATATAGTAACAGTATTTCGAAGCTTGATTTCCATTTTCATCATTTTAAAGTACTTTCTTCTTTCAGTTACCTCTTGCTGTTTTTTATATGCATAATGTTTTTGTTATTAAAGTTTTATATTTATTTTTTTACACTTTTAAAATAAATTTATATTACAGATTTAATAATTATAAATTTTGATTTTCTTTTGTAGTTTCTATGTGTGTGTGTATGTGTGCGCGCGTGTGTGTATTAAAATAATATTTTAGTAATATAAAAGAATAATTGAAGTGAATATCTACAATATCTATAGTTGCAAAGATTAAAAAGTAAGAAATATTTTTAAATTACAAAGAAAACTCACAAAATGTTTTAGACTATGGAAACAATACAAGAAAAATAAAAAAAGAAATTTAATTGCTGAAACATAGAACAAAATTTAAAAAAATACACAACCAAACAAATAAGAAAGATATAAAATACATGAAAAAATACTAAATAAAAATGTCAAAAGAATAAAATTTAAATCGTGAATTATTACAAACCAAGGCATGAAAAACAATGCGAAGAAAGAAAAGAAAAACCATAAAGGAAATAAACAATAACACTTATAAATTCCCAAACTAACTTTTGGATAGATTAGACAGTTAAACATGTTTTGCAGGCCCAACAGTCCCATCAGAAAAAGGACTGTTGGGCCTGCAAAACATGTTTAACTGTTTGCAACTAGAGAGGAAGAGTACTAAGCATTTTAACGATGCTAAAACAAAAATAAAAATGAAGCAAAAATTTGAATTAAAAATAAAAAAAAAAATACTAAAAAAATTCAAACGAGGAAAAAAATACCAAAATTTAAAAAATAAAGTTCAAAGACAAAATTTAAAAAAGAAAATAACTAAACTTTATTACTGTTATATTTTAAATTATTCTAAATAAACCATATGGGAAATTTTGCTTACAAGCAATTTTTTTAACTTCTCCAAACTTTTATAAATATCTTGTATTTTAGTCACAAGTTTAATATTACGTAAGATTTGGATAAAAAAATTTGAATTGGGAAATACCTAAGTTTGATAATCATCTGGACAGAATGGACAGCAGCTGACGTATTTGTTCATTTCGAGATCCTTATCGCATTCTGGAAGAGTGCACCTGACACCTGCACATTCTTCAGACGCGTTTGTTGCAATGCTGACGACTAAGAGGACAACAAAAGCGAGGAAAATCATCTTGTTCATTTTTATTCTAATCTAAAAATACAATACTAATTAAAAATAACGCATGAAATAAATTTTTTTTGCCACAAAATAAAAAAAGAATATTCTTTTTATTAGTATACATAGCAGAATATCCGAAAGAGGAGACCAACCTAGTGATTGAACTAACATAAATAATGATGTCATAAAGACGTAGAAATAAACTTACTATACGAATTTATTATGTGTCAAATAAATAATCCGAATTTTTGTTATTCTGAAGAGCACAAAGACCTAATTCGCTGATTTTCCCTAAGGACGAAGGAGTTTAGCATACGGAGTTCTCTTCCAAACGCGACAGATAATTGATTGTTCATTAATTTCAAACTTGGTGGCAACACGCTGATTATTGACAGCGAACGTCTTGACGATGGACCTAGATCAATTTGTAACGCCTTTAGAGACCTTCCTTCACATATTTTATCCATAATCATTTAATAAGACTCAGTCACAAAAAACAGTAGTCACTAATTACTTTGGATGTTGGAGAGTATTATTTACATCAATGTTAATTTGGAGAGTATTATTTACAGTAATATATTGCAACTAATTTAACATATTACAGCTGATATTTACTATAAGGTAAAAAAACTTGCTGTACTTAGATATCCTATGTAAATATAATATATTTTAAAGGCTAGTTGCAAGCTAGAATAAGTAGTATAATGACCTCAGACACTACGTTCTAATCGAACACTTTAGGAAATTTCTAATGCTCCTTAGCTTCGGAATTTTTGTTTGGAATGGAATCCACGCCTCTTTTAAAACCACTAGACATAATCTTTTATTTATTCTTTTTGTTGGATATTGGAAATAATAACATTAGTTAACGATCACTAATCATCCCTACCGGAAAAGGAAATAGCTCTTGAAATTGTAGCGTCTGATGCTAGGGAGTATTTGGTTCTCAGGAGATTGGACTTCTATAAGGTCATTATTTGACCTCAAGGTTCATGGGAAACAAAAATGACGCTTTGACGCTTTCATCTGAATCCAGCTGTATTGAATGAGGATCTTTCCCGGATGTAAGAAAACTACTAAATGAAAATGTTTTGTGTTATCGCCGGATAATAAAGTCAAGCATTGTAGTGACTCAATTTGAATTTATTAGAATCTTAGGATAACAGAAACACAAATTGCTTAATATCCCGTCTGTGAAATTTGGTCCCGTCCTTACTCAAAGAATATGAATAACATTTATTTACCTATCAATTACTAACCGAGACCGAGTCAGTAATAATATTTGTAATGTGAGTCAAACTAACTATTATCACACAGATCCCCATCAGCATCGAATCTCTTCACTCTTATCAGTGAAGTAATAAGTGTAATTTCCTCGATGTAAACTTCCTATCACTCTCACTATTACAACTCTCATATTAAACTTGTTATTGCTTATAAATTCTATCATGTCAATATATTCACATTACTTCAATATTTCTATACTAAATTACATAAGTCACGTTTCATTTATTGTAATAGGTTCTCAAATCAAATTATATCATATGAAGGACCTCATTGGCTGGTGATGGGAAACACGTGAAATAATTCATTTATAAAGGACGAGAACGACACATGAACTGGCACCTCCTTCTCCAATCTTCCAAGCTATGCCAATGAGAGAACTGGAAGACTCAATAGATTGGACATATATCAGCCCCTCAACATGGTGCCCTTTCCCAACAAAAGGGAAATGCTACCCCATTAAAACAATATTGATTTAAAGCTAAAAATTGAAAATTTGAAATTATAATGTTAGCTATTGTCTCAGAGTATGTCCTTCCTCAGTGCGAGCTGTTAGCTGCTGACCGCACTCCCAGGTCACAAAGAACACCGAAACTTTCTTATCCTTCTAATGTTTAGGTACTATAGACAGCACTTTCTTCCCTTGCGTCTCTAGCTGTATTAATAACTTTTGATGATCGATAGGAATGTAAATTGCTCTAGGCCAGTGGTATTCAACCTTTTACACTTTGGAAAATCTTTTGAGCTTACCGTTTTCTTAAAGTTACCCTTTCATCCAAGAGCAGAAAAAATAGGATATCAAAACTTTATCCTACTCAAATTTACAAAATTATTACTGAATCTATATTATACCTAAATACAAACATTTTAATAAGATAATAAATGGAAAAGTAGATAAGGGTATTTTTTAGTTTTCTAAAATATATCCTAAGAATAATAAATAAAAGCAACGATAATTTAAATTATAACAAATTTATAAAAATAATATTTAAATGACTTGACTGTGATTGTTTTCTATTGCAAAATATTTTTATGTCTGGAATAATTGTAAAAATATGTAATCTTATGTCCTCTTGAACATCCAACCTGTTTCTGTATTTTGTTTTTGTCGCAGCATACAAAGAGAAGGAGTTTTCGCATATATAGGTTGAAACAAATGCCATTAGATATTTCAAAGCTCTTTTCGTAATTTCAGGATATTCTTTACTAATGACAATCCAAAAATGGATAACAACTAAATTTTAGTTTCAACTGAGTGTCGGTTGATATTTCAATTTGAAATGTATCGAATTAGCCAAAGAGCGGAGACTAATATGTGACTTAATTCGTCTCGATTATTGAATTTGAAGAAAATGACTTTTACAAAATTTAAGCTCTTATTTTATCAATAATTTTTTTTATTTATATATATTTTTGCAAAGAAACTGACTTTAAGAATTCTATCTTTCATAAAAATTAAAATTTTATTGAAATTTTGCGCTTTGATTAAGCTAACAGTTATCATTTGCGGAACCCTTATCAAAGTTCCAGGGAACCTTAGGATTCCTCGAAAACCAGGTAGAAAACCTCTGGTCTAGGTCGAAATCAATTGAACTTTTCAAACTTACACTAAAACAAGGCAAATTCAGAACTTTTTTTTTTTTTTTTTTTTTTTTGCTAATTGTTGCATGTATTTAATCCCACGGACTTTTTGTGAAAAAACATATTATTTATTAGATGATCCAATACATGATGTTTACTAAGTGATTTAGGTTTAAGAAGTATATAACTGCATATGAAAAAAGTTCAATAGAACAACATTTATATAAATCATTAAATTTACTATTTTCTGTAGGATCAATAAAACTTTGTTTTTTGAAAAAAAAAAAACGATAACTTATTTCTTAATTTTTTTTACTAATTCAAAGATACATGGAAAAGTTTTGTCAGGTCTGCTCTTGCCACTTGATATTATTAAAAGTTTTTAAGAAATCCTATTTTCTACCTTCATCCATGGCTAATCTTGCTAATATAAGCGCTAACAGCGCATTTTCTAGTAGTTTGCCATTACTACCTGTAGAGTTAGAGGCCTAAATTTTGAATAATTTGACGCAGTCACTAAGATTGGGGTGAAATAGGATTCAGCCAAAAATTTTATGAATCCAGTTGGTATATCAATAAAAATATGTATAAAGATATTTTAAGCTTGTCTACTTACTTTTTTTTTAATAAGCCTAGTTTCACACAATAGAAATAAAATGTTCTTTTTTAATAATTCATACAGCTTCTTCATGTCGATAAAGTTCTTAAGCTCTTTAAGATATAAGGATACCAGGCTTAGTTTTATGTATGATGATAACAAAACACAGGGGAAATACAATAAAAGTATTAAATGATACAGTTAATTAGGAAATTAAAACTATAATCTCTACATTCTGGGTAAGGTGAACTGATTTTCTTATAAAAAAGTCAAATTAATAGTAAACACATTCCAATATGTCAACATGTAGGTTATAGAGTAAATTTACATGGAGAGTTTGATCTCTCACTAAATATAATGATATATCCTAATTTAAGTAACAGAAAAAAATGCAACTTAAGTCAGGAATAATAATAAATTTTAATAATCCTGAAAATGCTGAAATAAATTTTCTCTATAATTAATGTTGTCTAAACGTCTCCAACAGGAGTTATTGGGATATTTTTTTCACAATTTAAATGTTTTCGTCTGTATCCTTTTTTAACACATATACATAGAAAGAAGATTAAACACAACCTACATAACCTACTCCTAAAGCTAATATTATGAAATATTACTTATCTAATTGACTAACTGAATTCGAATCAACACTAAAATTCGTAGGCTGGATTCGACTAAATGTCTGTTTACAGATTTTCAATTCCCACAAAATATCTTGTCCAGTAATTTCTTCTTAGCGTAAGTGCACATCGAATCTCGCACATCACACCTTCCTCGCTCTCTCTTTCTCAACTAATCTAACTGCAAGCTTTTCGCAGTTTATAAATTCTATCCGATCAGTCTTATTTACGACACTTCAGTACGTCACTTTGAATTTACATAAGTCATGGTTCAATCCCAAACAGTTTTTCAAATCAAAGTCATAGAAAATCTTCTCAAAGTTAGTTGATGGCAAATTCTTTCTAATTTAATTTAAAAGTACACCTTTGAAGAAAATGTTTTGAATTAAATTGTGCTTACAAATTCATATTTTATGACGTTTTGGCTCTTCAAAATTAGAAAAATACCCAAGAAAAGTTATATTTGTGTATATTTTTACTGTCAAAAGGGCATTTTATACAAATATAAGCAAAAATTAAGTCTTCTCGCAAAACATGGTAACTCAAAAGAAAATAAATATATTGGCATTTGTGAATTGAATAATAAAAAATATAACCTTATCTAGACAAAAAAAATTATTAGTTTTGATAATATAGCCCTTACGTAGGAAACTATTTTAGTTCCTGTTCTAAAACTAAAATTTCCTTTAAAGTCATTATAATATTCACTTTAGTGTATTATAAAAACTCTTACTCAACATAAAACATTAGAAATATTCTAATCTATGTATAAGTATTTGAAAAACATGCATATAAAATTTCAAGTTCATTGATGAATAAAATTTTTTGATATTGTGTTTTGTAATAATGAAAAATGTCACTTTTAGAGCTTTTCCGTTCAGAGAAATTCATGATCAAATAGTATATTAAAACTGTTGAAACTCAGTTTCTAAATAAGAAACAATGCTAAATAGATTTTTAAAAATAATAGATTGAATTTTATTATGAAACTAAAACTTTAAGAAAATCGATATCTTTTCCAAGGAAGGAAGGAAGACGTTCTCTCAAATTAATGAAGAAAAAAGCGATAAAGTTTTTATTTTCATATCTTATGGATCTATACTCGAAACAGGATACTTCAAAACTAGTCACAGTAAATCCACAAAGACATTAGAAGATTACTTTGCTTTCAGTTATACTAAATTCTTATAAGAGATCATTTATAATAAATAACTTACGTGAAATGCTTTAATCCCCTCTTAAATACACGTATGGATAAAAGGAAAGTTAATTACTTTTGAATGATGAGAAGATGTACGCATTTCAGATATACATTTGAAAACAAACAGTGTGTACTGTAGGAAATGTTTTATCAGGAAATTATTCATTCATAACAATCACGAAACGGTAAAAATGATCTAGATACAATCGAATCGTCCATTTCCTGCATTTCACTCACGCACACAAATGAAATGAATTTTTTGACATCCAATTTTTAGACAATAGGATTGAAAACTAAATGCTATTCAAAATGTCACCTAGTTATTATTGTGTTTTGCAAAATATTTCCGTGTAACCATGAAATTTGACTGATACAAGCCTTTTTTCAATCACTTAAAATGATCCATCTCTTTCGCATTAATAGACATTTCTTACTTAATTAGTTTATCTTGTCATCCTTCGAATGTCATCATTGTAAGCCAGCTGTTCCAGTCCATGTAACCCTATCAGGCTTGGTTCCTTTCCGCTTACCTACAATAAAGAATCTTTCTGGCTCCTGCCTCCTCCTGCAATATGTTCCATCAATTACAAATTCAACAAAGTTTCCAAAAAAGAAGTATGTTTAATTAAATTAAATGATATATTTTTTCACTGAATATTTAATTTTTCTAAGTAGGCAAACAAATTAACACAAAGATTAGAAAAAAGAAAATTTAATGAGATATTTGAAACTGCATTGAAACACAAAAGTTTTGAAAAATTTGGCTCAAAAGAAGATAAATCCGTTTTGAAATCCAAAACCGCGTCTAATTTGCTTCCAAATTTATCTTTTAAGAAAAGAATACGAAAATAGTACCAATTCAGCAAACTTCATGTTAGCAAACGGCAACACATTTTTGCGTTTTTAGAAAGTTCACTGTATTCGCCACCTCGATGAACCCTGAAACATTCTAAGTTCACCATTCCGCCATTAAAGAGGCTCTTCCGAGTTATACATAAGGCGAACTTCATCAATTTCTCCTTTTCCGAAATGAACAATGTTACAAATGATAAATTAAATGAAAAAAAAAATTCTTCCTACTTCTTAAAATTCTTTTTAATGTTTGTAAATTATTTTGTTCCTTTTTTTTTTCAGCTGAGTGACTGCTGTAACAATTTTCTTTTCTCGTATCCCTAATAGCCTCTCATGTATCCTTTGTGTAAGCGTACTACCAGTTTTGAACAATTGTATATGAAACCGCAAATAGATGTTATTTTATGAATAAAATGCATGAAAAATAATAAATGCAATTACCACTTTGCTTATGAAGATAACATCAGAAAGCCATCAATCAATCATAAATCGACACATTAATTTAACCATAAATTATTGCAATACTTTTGTAATTAAAATTAAAGTTTCTTAGACAAATATTTAAAATTATTATACTTGAAAAGGTTTAGTTAAAAATTAACTTTGTTACTGAAAACAGATAAGTTTAAATTGAGATTTCAGGCCCCTGTTAATTTTATATTAAAATCCTAATATTACATCTCATTTTCTACAAATCGAATTTTTAAGAGTAAAAAAGTGAAAAATTCTGACAATGCTGGGAAAAAGCTTCGATAAAGCAAGGCTAAATGAAAATTTTAACTAAGAAACTATAGTATTTCAAAGTATTTTCTGTTCCTGAAAATAAATTCGTGTATTTTTAGAAAATATATAGAATTATGAAATTTTAAAACTACATCTATTTTCTTGCAGTAGAAGAAAAAGTTGTAAATTAAAAAACAAAAGCTTAAAAAACATATTTCTTATTTTTGAAAAGCCAATTATTCTAAAGTGGTGTAAAGAAAATGAAATGAAACTTAGTGAAAATCAATATGTTAAATATTTATATTTAATACACTAAATTTAAGGAATAAGTAAAAATGGGACATTCAAATTCAAGGTTGTAATGAGAACACCGTTTTTCATTTAAAGCTGTTTATTCATTTTAATGAGAAAGAGAGGCAATGAATATCGTTATTAAAATAGATAATGTTAGAAGCGTAACTTCTCCGACTGGATTAAAACAGAAGAGAGAGAATTTTACCGTCTTCGAATTTATATGGAGTGATTTCTCCAAATCATGTAGTAACTCACTTGGTTTAAGATAAAGAGATTCTGAGGAACTCTGATGGCCTCTATAAGCCGAATTATTTCTTACAGATTTAAGGCCGCGAGAAACACGGATTTAACAGATTTTAAGAGCACGTGATAGCATTAATTAACAGATAATTTAAAATTGTATCCCAAAATAAGGATTAACTCTTTACTAATGGGTTATATATAATTAAAAAATTTAATTATTTTCATACGAGATCAATATATATATATATATATATATATATATATATATATATATATATA
>BMAW01055204.1:579981-608818 GCA_019974015.1 Nephila pilipes
GTGTGTGTGTGTGTGTGTGTGTGTGTGTGTGTGTGTGTGTGGTATCCGTCTGGTCGAGACGTCTTCTGGTGCTCCGAGTCTAGGAGGGGTTGCATTTTCGGATTCGGTGTCAGCATTTACAACCTCAGTTCAATGATGAGGCTCGAAGTGGAATCATTACTTTTATTCTTGATTATATGAAGTAAAACTGCTTACAATATTACTATTTACAGGTTATTTTCGATTATTTAGTTTCTTGGAGGAAGATGGATAGCAACCCAGTTTGAGCAATCTTTCATGTATTTTGGGAAATATCCTGTTAATCCTAGAAACCTTTGTACTTTCTTTACGGTCGTTGTTTCTGGAAACTTTGCAACTGCTAATGTCTTTGCGACTGAGAGCTTGATTATTCCATTCTGTACTATATGAACTAAAAATTCAACTTTTCGCATTAGGAACTGACATTTATTGAATTTTATCTCCAGACCATATTTCTTCGTAACTTCGAACACAATTTTAAGTTTTTGGAGTCTTTCCTTTTCATCTTTTGCTGGAACAATAAGGTCATCCATATAACTGACTAGAATTCTTTTACGTGTAAGGTCTCTGAAAATGCCTGTGACAATCCTTTGAGTTGAGTATTATTCAAAATTTCAAGGTCCTTCGGCAATAGCCCTAGGTTTGCGACATTAATAAACACTCCCTCACTGTAATAATATAGACTATATTTTAACGAAAATTTCATTGCAAACAAATTTTCTTTCCGTTATTTATGTTCAGCAACTTTGTTGACAAGCTTCATTAAATAGCGCATTAGTTGTCAAATATCAATGAAAGCAGGAGATATACGGGACTTACGAAATTCAGAAAGACTTCCTTTAGCGCATTGTCTGTAACGAATGGCTAAGAGACATACTGACACTATAATAAGTAGCCAAATTATTTATGCTTTAAATATACGGTTTTGTAATGTAATAATAATATGGAGTGGTTGCCTAATTCCATCTTTTCCCAGATATTATAAAGAATTCTACTTATCTTAGTAATGCTAAATAGACGAATTCAAGTCAACAAAACGGATTCAAGTACACACCTAGTGATGGGATACGAGTTAGTTATACTCACAGTTTCTTGAACCTATATAGTGCTCCTATGAAACTCCTTAATTCATCTAATTCTTTGATTCAATTCAGTGTATTTCTTATACAGTAAATCTCATTTACATAAATCGCAGTTCTTTCACAAAACAAGTTTCTTTTATCGAATATCTTAGTGATACAGCCCCAGAGGTTAATTAAAAGGAAATGCGCATGAGAATCAATTACATCTCGATTAACTCTAATTCGATATAACGCAATCATTTTATTTTGCTGCTTTACATCTTATTTTCTATTTTCTTGCAATTTGCCTTGTTAGCCACGAAAAGGACAATTGTTTCAGTGAACGACAAAATGATCACCCGAGTATTTTTCAAAAACAAAAAAGTTCTTTTCTTATTTTCTTTCTGGCTAATTCCTCTCAAACTTGCCCCTTTTCCTTGTTCCAACCATTTTTGCAACACCTGATGCACTGTGGACGCGTTTAGTTGTGAGTCAGCTAAATTTTGCAGTATGGAACGAACCTGCATTTCTCAGTTCGATCTCCATGCCTGATGGAACTGCCTCCGTTGACGATGCAGATCTGCAAATTCTGCAGGTCCCTTCATTTATATCTTCTTCAACGTGCGCTGTACAATTGCTCATTTTACATCATTCGCATAACTCGGTGACGTGCGCCTACCCTGAAATTTGTTTAATTTTCTGACCAATCCTTAGTGTTGTACTTTCAGTATCGCGTAGTACACACATACACACACACATATATATATATGTGTGTGTGTGTGGTTACTCGTAAATTATATATTAGGTTAGGGGGTTAAGCTGATTTCTTTATTCGCTTCGGCCATGCAGATTCTTTGGTTTTAATGCATTAGTTGTGAAGTTGTGTCCGCACTAACTTTGCGATATAAAATGCTTCATAAAACATTATAATTTTAAGTGTTGTTATCAACTATATTCTTGTGTAATAAATCAGTAAAATTCCTATTCGTTCATAAAAAACTAAATCCTTGTAAATTTTAAAATATTCGATTAGAGTGGGTTGTATTAATAATAGAATAAAAAATTGAACAATAAAGAATTTCACGCTACAATAAAATGTAGAGGAGATTGAAAAACTTAGAATGTCAAGAAGACGCTGGAAACGATTTAAATTTGTTAACTTTTTCTACAAAAGTAAACTTTATACGAGGGACTTCCCAAAAGTCCTTAAGAATTCCAAGAGACAGCTTTTCTGTAGCATCGAAAATATTTTTGTTTTTAGTAAGCATCATAACTCTTTAAACAGCTGTCTAAGTCTCAATGACTCGTATTCGTGATCATGACACCTTTTGTACGTAAAATTTCTTCGTCATAATTTTTCAGGCAGATGAGTCTACCTGCGCATTTTTTCGGGAAAAATTCAGTGGAAGCCACACAACATTTTGAATTTTGCTTGATATCCGGTACAAGATGATAAATCTAGGTCTCTCTGACGATGACAACTCGAAGCAAAATCATATAGACTGCTCGACGTGGCAGAAGTTAAATTTTGATTTGGCAGCAAATGACTACCTAATCAAAACTAACTAATGAATCAATGTCAAATTTGTTTCCTCTCACTTAACAAATATCAGCACCCAATGATTACGACAATTTATCTAAATGATGCATTCTGTCTTCATATTATTTGATTTTGCTCGTATTTCCTTACAGACAATACTACTTAAACTCCACCTTGTAGCAGCGCTTAAGCAAGTTAAATCTATCGAGGCTCCAAGTCCTCCCTTGGCAGGGTTTGGAGATGGGGCTCAATTCAAATGTTGTTCAAAATAACGTGATCTTTCAACAATGACCGTTGTGTTATTTCTAAATGCAATGTTCAGAAACAATCAACCAAAAAGATCCCTACTAAAAATGTGTTAACATAAGCACGTTGAAAACAGTTTTATCAACCTCCAAAAGAGAATATTTTTCTCGTCAATGTATTAATAGGTATCGTTAATCACTTTTCAAAATTTTATCGTCACAAGATTTTTCATGTATGTTTGATGCCTGCTTTCATCAGTAATGAACTTAATTTTCAAAAAAATGTGATAATAAATTTATTATTCTAAATATTTTATAGGATTGAAATAAAAAATACAAGTATATGAAAGTTAAATACTTTATTTGCTTATCGATTGAGGTATTACCTTAAATCATATGTAATCAGGAACCAGGAAATGACTGAAAATGAATACAATTATGGAGAGTTTTAAAACAGTTTTGTGAGGTTGTGAATTTTAAAACAGTTTCTTCAGAATTTACGAACTACTTTTTTTTTTAATTTGGCTTCCTTCTTGGGATGTTTTGATGTTAAATTATTTTAATATTAATTTGTCGTTACCAGCCTACAAAGAGTGTATTGAATGATAGATCCCGAAACAAAATAAAATAAAGTAAAGTAAACTCTATTTAATGCATTGCAAAGAAAATAATCCTTTTGCGGGCGAAATTTTTTCTTTTCAACGCAATATACACAGAGCAATTGCTTAGAGGTTTGATGTTAACAAACAAATATAAACACTAAACGAATCTTTACTTTAAAAACAGAATCACTCAGAGTAGAATTTGAAGTACTTTACAGTTTTTTTAACTTTGAAATTTTACACATTTTTATACATTAATTCCTGTTTTCCATCGATCAAAATTTATTGTATAACTGTTTCAGAGCAGTAGTACATTTATTGTAAGAGACACAATGCTAATTTATTTTATATTAAAATCATACGGTAAATCCCGGCCAATGATGAACAATGTTTATACAGATGCGTTTGTTAAAGCCTAGCCGAAACAACCGCTATTTAAAGGATCTTTGTGTAACGCGAGAAAATAAACGATTGCGTGATATATATTGATCTTTCTTCAATCTACAATAGGGGAGTTCTATTTTATATTGAATATATTCTAATGAATAATAGAACTTTTGATTAAAACTGTTGAACATTTTTTTTTCCATTTTAACTGATCAAATCTATACAAATAAAACCATACTCGAATTTTGAAGTAAGGAATTATCGATATTCATTTCTTATACAAATATAAGTTACAATCCTTTAATATATATACGAGGAAGTATCGTAAAGTTTTAATTGTTATTGAATTGTTTCATTGAAGCCAGACTTGCCGTTTATATTACAATATAACACAATTAGTTTTCTCTATCCTTTCGTTTCCATGACATTACTACCTTTGAAGTTTATATTCATATTGTTAAATAACAATCGAATTTTTTCTAAAAACTAAATAAATTTACAGGGGGCAGCAATTTTACATGTTATGGTTTATGTTAAAAATAAACCTGACAAGAGAAATAAAAATCTTCGCATGTTATTTTGCAATCCTATTCATTTTTTTAAAAATATGTCTTCAATTATGTATTTTTATATCAATGCTTTTTATTCTTCAAAAGATTTTTTCGCTTTTTTTCTTTTCTTAACTTTACTATCTGATACAAAACTTTCTCAAAAATGCTTCTCAACGTAGTATTTTTTCATGTGTGTTTATTCTGTATTTAAAAATAACTTTTGGTAATAAAAAAGTCATAAAAAAGAGGAAAAAAGAAATTGGTCATAGTTTCTTTTAGCAATAAAAGCACAAACATGATTAAATAAAAAAATAACTTCTAATGTTGTTTTTATTAATTAGCCTTTTGTAAGAAAAAATTGGCATGCCTTTAATGTCTTTTAGTTAGAGCATTCAGCGTATATGTTAAAGAAAATATTGGCTCTAAAAGTTACATGCTTCTTCAAAAGATTTCTCTATCATTTTATAAATCTGTAAAAATTTCTAGCTACTCAAATTAAACGAACATTAAATTGTATTTATCTGCATTCTTTCATATTTTTACTTTAATAAAAGTATAGTTAATTTTAACACGTCTAGTTTCTGTGAAATAAATGTTTCGCTAATATTGAGATAAGCTATCATCTTCTCTGAAATTAATTATTTCACTCCTTACACAAAAGGCCTAAAGACATGGGACAGCAATATACAAATATCCAGTTGGCTTTTGGCTTTAACATTGTGTCAGTAAATGAGCAGTTCGTACTCAGAGCTTTCATTTGTACTCAAGACATTCATGTGAAACGTTTTCTGATGTGACTGTGGCCTCAGAACAGGAATTAACAGACCTTAAATATAAAATGTTAGATGGGATTAAACGCACGAGGCATTCCATCCCGAAAATTACTAGGGAATTCAATATTTCATGATGCATAGGATCAAAACAGTGTCGAGAATATATAATTTCAAGCAGTACCTCCCACCATGGACAACGCAGTGGCTGATCGCATCTAATTAATATCCCAGACCATAAACGCTCGATTAGAGTAGTCAGTTTACCAGACAGACAACATTGTATCGAATAACCACAACTATCAAAAACGGAAGTACGACAGACGTAATTATGAGGACAGAGTAGCAAAATTTGATGTTGATATGAGAAGATCAACTCGAAGTGCCTTTACTAACCACACCAATAGCTGCAGCGTCTCTTTAGAGTTCATGAACATATCGGTTAGATCCTTAATGACTCGGAAAACATTGTTTAGTTAGATGTGTCACGATTCCAGTTGACAAGAACTGATAGTTGTGGTGGTTCCATAATGGATTAGGCTGTTTTAACATGGTATAGACAGAGACCTCTGCCAAAAGGGAACCAATAATTGAGCTATTTAGGTACCATTTTCAATCATTCAAGGATTTCGTGTAACCGCACAACAACGGAATTTCCCAGAATGATGAAATGTCATATCACCGAGCTTAACTCGTTTTTGATTGGTTACTTGCAGGACATTTTGGACAATGATTTGGCTACCTTATATTGCCAGGCATATGTACCAACGATCATATATGAAACTTGATCAACAATTCAGTCGGTACACATAATTCTACGAAGGCAACATCTTCTTAATGATAGATACATGACTGTAGAGGCGGCATGGCTGAATATTTTTTCAGGGTACTTCCCCTGACCTGTTGAGCCAATACCAGTTTTTTGCTCTTAGCAGGGGAAGAGGAGGTCCCACACGATGTTAAATTGTATCCTATGACTTTTGGCACATTAGTGTAAACTAAAAAATTAAATCATGAAATTGAAAAATAGGCTTCATTTTGTATCTCAGTTAGAGTTCGATCAAATATTCATTAAAAAAGGTTTTATTACAGTAGAATTTCAAAATATTACATCTTTAGAATATTTTTATTTTGGTTTTAAATTGCATATTTTTTTATTTGATTTCATTGTTTATTAGCACCACACTGAGATGCAATACGAGATTTTCTTCGATAGACCTCACAAATTTGAAAGTCGTTCAAGTTTTAATTAATTTCATTATATAATCAGTCAGTTATGTTTGATGTGCCTCTCACATTCCTACGAAGAGGCCGGTTAAAACACATTTATGTGCCCTTTGGTAACGCTAGATATATCATTGTGGCACATGTACTTTGAGGTTAAGATCAAGATTTGATATAACACATGTCGGATCTCCTGAGAATTCAGAACACAATAGCACTGGATCTCTCATCACAGCGGTCAATAGGTCAAAATATTAATTCAGTTGCACGAATCAATAGAAAATATCGTATCGCGTAGTATTCTAGAACGCAACTTATCAATTATGACTTTGCGTTACAAATATTACTGCAACGAGAGCTAGTTTATCAATTGTAAATACGATTCATATTACAAAAGTGTGTTTGGAAATAAATTGTTGTCAATATCAACAAAGTAACCATTTAGCTCAGGCATCTTTCCCAAACACAGCAAATATTTCCTAATTTGAACAAAATCTAACCTGTGTAAATGAAAAGCAAAAAAATTCTTATAAATATGGTAAACGAGCAGTAGATATTCGTAAAATCGTGCTCATTATTCACTTATTATTTAAGCATCTGCTCCGATGTAAAACCTTCAGAATTTTTTTCTTTATCCATGCAGAAGAATTTTGTATTATCAGCTTAGGATTATTAAAGAAAAAAACGAATATGTGTGAATATAATCACCTATAAGAATTTCTGATTCTCATGAAAGGCAGAAGATATCCACATTTGTGTTAAAATTTCAAACAATCAAAATGATTTGATAATTATAAATATCTAAATAATTATATTAAATATGTTAATTAATATTAAATTATAAGATCTACATAATTGTTAAAGTTAAAAAAAAATATGGATTTTAATATTTTTTTAATTCTAATTTTGCAATCAAAATAATATTTGGAACAGGAGATTTTGTGATGTGCTATAATTAATGCTTCAGTAGAACTATACAATGATTACATGTAATCAGTCTCATAATTTGTGGCACACTACCATATGATGGAAATGAATTATATATATATATATATATATATATATATATATATATATATATAATTGTGGGTGTGTTTGTATTTGTTCATTCACGAGGAGTATCGTAAGGTTTTGATTATTACTAAAAAATAAACGAGATACCTAGATAAAAAAAAATTTCCTGCGTATTGATTGGTCCTTATATACATAATTGTATAAATTTTAGCTATTAATGTTCTTTTGTTTGGTTTCAGGAAGGAGTAGATTGAAGTACCCCCCTGCAGTATGTAGATGATAGAGCTGATCTGCTGAGCTCTATAATGACGGCTTTCGAAAGTAAAGAAAGACTAGGAGAAATATATAACTGGAGGGCGAATATGAAGAGTATTAATTATAATAAATAAAAATTAAGCTCTGTCACTTTAATAGTAATTAAAACTTTACGATATCCCAGGAAAATAATTAATATTTATGATATTACCGGTTCCTTCAATCTATGGCTCCCTGAAACCAAACAAATATGGACATAATTATCATTAATTTTATCTAATTGTCTCGATTAGTTCTTAATAATAACTAAGATTTTATGATACCTTGTCATATATATATATATATATATATATGTATATGGCAGGGCTGTCAGTTCATTTGTTGTCCTCGTCTCTTGACCATGATTCAAATTTACGAAGTTCCCGTATTGCCACTGCGTGTATCGTTAAAACAATCAATCAATCAGTTCCCTAAAATAGTTGAAGTAAAAAATAGAAGCTGCTGCTGGCTTCAAACATTAAAGCAAAAAATAAATAATGAAAATTAAATACCTGGTCAGAAAACATTCTCGTCATTTGCACTTAGTCTTAAGAATTCTAAAAAGCCTGGAAAGACTTTCGTGACACAAACTAAACAGCACCGTTGTTGAAAGAGATCACTTCATTACAGCACTTTTCTATCTCCATATTGTTAAAAATGACCATATGTTTAGGAATCATTTTTCAAAAATTAACTGATCGTAGCATTAATTTTTGTATGCAATTTACGCATTATTATTTTTCATTTCTTAAAGTTTTGATTGCTTTTTTTAGCACAAATCTGGAGTAACATGTGAAAAGTTTCAAACCGAAGAAGGTTATTGAGCGTTTCAAACCATAATTTTTTTTTTTTTTGACAAAATCACTCATTAAAATAATCATATAATAAAAGCTGACAAACACTAAAGACTAAAAATATAGCTATTGTTTTAAAAATGTTATTAAACTTAATATTAGAAAGATAGTGAAAATGTTGCGCGATGTGACTCTTAAACTAACCAATTAATCAATCTTCATAATTTAAAATACCTTTTTAAAAAACGAGGCCGAGTCTATGTTAAAAAACCTACAGATATAAGAATAGTACATCATCATTATCAAAACACTCCATTCCCATTATATTAACTTTATTCGACCAAAATAATGTATTTTCTTTTTATTTATTCATTTGGCATGCCGTTTTTTCCTTTACCGTCAGTAACCTTGTTATTAAAACGTCTATTTTTTGTCAAGTTGTAATAGAAATAATTCACAATCGTACTAAGCAAACACATAATGCTAGTATAACTGATAACTCTATACTAATGAGAAAAATGTTGTATGAATATTTCTATCAAAAGGATTTCTACCTGTAAAATTGTATTGAACATGAGCAGCCCTGCAATGAAAGAATCGCTTTTTCCATTGTTTCTATTTATTCTTCTAAAGCATCTGCTTAACTTTAAAGCAATTTTTTTATTTATATGTTTTCTAACTATCTTTTATAATTGCATTTTTAATATATGACGATAGAAATAGGAAATCAAATGATATTAGTTTAAAATTTCATAAAAAAATCAACATTTTTAAGACAAATTTAGGCAAAGTAATTCATTACTGTTAACACTCTTTAACTCTTTTAAAGGGATATATTGAAATTATTTTTTCATATAATTATAAAGTTTAATAATGAGCTAAAAAATACAAGTGTATATTATCTCTTTAGTATAAATTAGAGACATTTATGTACATAATAATGAGGGAAAGTCTTCAAAACTCTCATCGAATTCAAATAAAATGCATTTGTAGTTGCTTAAATTTTGCATAAGGAATATAATTGGCTCATTCTATAGATATCAAAGTCATAGAAAATATCAAAGTTTTGGTTTAAAAGTTCCTTCAATTATCGTACGAACGGTATGACGTTTCCAGTTAAAGTAATTACTTATGAAATTCAACTTTAGTGTATGTGTATCGTCAAAGGTTATTTCTTTTTTTATGAATAATCTACTGATATTTTTTTTATATTTCATATGTTTTTTTTTTTCATTATTCACATAATCTTTACAATACCTTTTTGCCTATTATTATTTATTATCTTAATTTTCTTTATATTCTAAATCACAAATTGGATATGATACATTATGTAGTCGCGAGTGCCATGCGGAGATTGGAAAAATATGACCCTAGCATGAATAAAGAATGACTACCAACTAATTATGCGACACATGAGATAAAGAATAGAAATACAGTTTGACCCTGTTAATGCGCGAATCTGCATTACACTCGATCTTAGTATGGCTCTCTCAACCAATTACCGCTTGTGATATTACTCCTAGGTATTATGGTATCTCATAATTGTTATTTTTGTATTTTTGAAACTGAGATTAATCCTTTATTTGGAAGATGGCATGATTTCCTGTTAAGAGCAAATATTCATGCATTTTTTTCCTTTATATTATATTATATTATATTATATTATATATATATATATATATATATATATATATATATATATATATGAATCACCATTTCTCGTGAAGTGAAATGTCTAGTTCCTAGTTTGGATTATTCTTTTTAAATTCCTACTATTAATTCACACTCTTCCTATATATATCTTATAACCTGTCCAAATTTTCAATCGTTAATAAAATACTTTTTATTCATCCACTCAAGTTCGAATACATTTTTTTAAATTGTAGTGGATGACACTTGATGTTAATACAGTTTTTTCAAACATTAATTAAATTTAATTTGTGAAAATGCAATTTAACCCGACCACTTCGCACGATTTCAAAAATTGCCAAACTTGACGATTTGTTTTGTCTGAACGTTAAGTCCGTTAAGCTGTCCAGGGTAGCCACATTTAGCAAAATACTGCCAAATAATTCCTGTCGCCAAGGGTGATTGGGTTAAACTGCATTCCAACCATTTAATTTACCGGATGAATTTATTTTGCCACTTAATATTGTGATTCTGTCATATGTATATACATATTTATAAGAGGTAACTAAAACAAAGAATTTTCTTGTTGACCTAAGTACGAATGGACTTTTTTTTATATTACTTGTAACAGAGATTATTTTCAAAATCTCGCAGTCGGTAAGATTATTTACGTTTAACTATTTTGTGTTGTTTAAATCTTAAGAGTTATAAAATTGTTTTAATGTATACGTGGACTAATAAAAAAATAAAAAAAATATTTAAACAGTTTAAAGGTAAACAAAAGGCATTTACGATTGTGGAAAAATTCAATGTTATTGAGCAAATTGAAAAGGGGGATAGACAAGCAGAGACTGCTGGAGAATTTGACCTACTTGAGACTACACTTCGTAGCTGGTTAAAATCTCTATAATTTAAAGCAAATATTCGTTACGAAGAATTTTCTTGTCAATGTTGGAAAATTCATTATCTTGACAAGACATTTGAGAAAATTTTAAAATAACTGTCAAAAAGTAATAGAAGATAGTTTTTAACTGGTTCTGTAAGAACAAATTTAAAATTGCAAAATTTAGTATCTTATTTTCATATTGAATCAACTTTGTATAAAAAGAATACTATAATGAGCTTATAAGTATCATATCTATAACCGCCCTTATTGTTTTAACTGCATACTGCCTATCACAAGCAGCAGAGGCGTCCTCTCGCGACTGGAGAAGACCACAAGGAACGTCCCAGAGAAGGACAAAGAGGCTAAGAATGAACACCTCAAGACACTCTGTTCCTTTACTTTAAGGTATACAAGGTATTTCAAAACTAATAGTCTAAAATATAAAGGGTAATAGGAAACATCTAAACAAGCAATTTTCACTGCGCAATGCTTAGGTGGAGAGCAAGCGATGATCCGCTAGACAGCGCTGTAATAGAAAGCATAAAGCGTGATTATTCCTACACATCGTCGTTGCTACCGTGAATTTCAGCAGGATTGGCGATGTACAGTAATAAGGAAAAGACCATGCCTCCTGAAGCACATAGTAGAAACGATTATGTGAAGGAAAACTCGCGATTTATGCTTTCCATTACAGCGCCATCAAGCGGTTCACCGCTTACTCTCCGCCTATGCATTGTTCGGGGGAATTGGCTTGTTTAGACGTTTTCTATCACCACTTAAATTTTTGCCCATGAATTTTGAAACACTGAATTTTTTAATTTGAAATGTAATTATTTTAAGTGCGTAACTTATCAGAACTAGTCAAATACTGTTACGCTAACGAATACCATTTACTAAACCAACATTATCCCTCACTATATCTGGCATTAAATGAAATCCCATAAGCTTCCTACATTGACGATCTAAAGTATCTATAGAGGAGTCAACGGCTCCTACAGATCAAAATTAAAGACGCTTTGGAAAGTCTTTTATAGCGAGAAAAAATATATAATATATAATTTCCAAAATTTTACTTTTAAAACTAACTAATAGGAACAAAAAAATATTTACTTTATTTTTTAACAATGAATGAATTTACAGATATATTTTCCATGGTCTTCACAATTATAGGTTATGAAACTCAAAACATATATATTAAAAATCTCTTTAATGCAACAACTTCTTGTTTCAAATCAGAAAATGTATCCGGTACAAGCAATAATCGATAAATTACGATACAGATAAATAATTCATCAAGTTATTATGTATTTGTCAGCTTGGTATGGAGCAAACATATCATAATCTGAAAAAATAGAAAAATAATATGTTTATTGATAAAAATTCCTAAAATCAAAAAATGTCGCTAAATTTAAATATATAATACGTATTTATCTGTAACATGATAAATAGAGATACAATAACAAATAAATAATAAAATGTACTGAAAAAATAGAAAAAATATTGAATTAGAGTTTGATTAAAAATATGAAAACGTTATGATATATAAAATTTATAATAATAACATATTATCTCCATTAATATCTGAGTTTATACCGTACCTATATTTTTAAAAAAATTTTACTCGCTTTTAAAATACTTTTTCGTACTTTGCACTATTGAAGTGTATTTGCAGTATTAGCCTTCAATCTTTAAATGAACAACTTTTAAAACATGTATTTTTCTTGATAAAGTACTATAATCCCTTTATATTTATAAGGATTAATTTTAAGAGTTTCAAATACCAAAGTCCAGATTCCCCGCCCCAATGCATGTCATGAAAACGCTCATTCGTGCATTCCTCTGTAATTTCATGGTCAAGTAAGCTGATCTACAGTATTATAGTACTCTTTAAGAGCTTACCATCTAAAAAGAGTTATGACTTCATGCAAACCGAGTAATATTCCCTTTCGCCCATGGGGTTTTCTATCCTTATTAAGCATCATGATGCGCGCTCTCGGGATGTGGTCGTGATAACCTAGTGGTCATGGTCGCCAACTGACATTCAGTTAAGTGAAATTCAGTAGAATATATGCCACTTGACTTTCAAAATGCAACACCATGAAGGAATACAGATGCCAAATCTATTAGAGAGGTAACACACAGTGAAAAGAAGTTTCAAAGCGACATTTATAAGATATATCAGCTAAACAAGGGATATTAAAGCCAAATTTACTAGAGATATAACAAAAGTTGAACATACAACCCCTAAGAGTTGAGGAAGACGCTGAATCAATATTGAGTGTTGTCCTCATGGTTGACAATAACTACTGCTACATTTCTCGGTAATGCATGAAAGAAAGTTTGAGTTTTTTGTTGGGATTTGGCAGCCTATGCTTTCTTGATAGCTTACCAACACTGATCTAGAGCAGCAGTGGATGTTGCATGCTGAACCGGATGTCCTCCAGTGATCGGTCAGACACGTTCGATAGACAAAGGCAGCATTGCAATGTGGTAATTCAGTAAAAGTCTTGAACATCGAGTGCTACAAGGGATAGTGTATCGTCCTGTTGGAATGTGGCCGCTAGCAGACAATAGGTTCCAAGCCGTCAGAAATATAGCACTGGCAAGTCATTGTACTGTCAATAAATAATAGGAAGTGTGAGGGTGGAATACAATACCCCCCCTAAACCATAATAGCAAGTGCAGGACCAATATCATATTGTATAAGGCAACAGTTAAACAACCTATCTCGTTGGTGTCTCCAGACTCTAAACTGACCACCGTGGTGTTGCAGGCAGAAGCGTGATTCGTCTGATATCGTACCGTTCTGTTGTTCCTGCCCACAATTTAATGTACATTTGCCGACCTAAATGAATGTACTTCTTAGACAAATGTAATCGCATTAATAAACGTCTTGCAGACATTCCACGGTTCTCAAACAATATTGAAGAATATGTGCGAACACTGAGTGTGGTGAGAAGATCGTATTTGTTGTGGTAAGTTTTTATTGTGACTGAGTACAAGTCACTGCCATTTGTTTAATATGCTTATCATTATATGGAGTGGAGCATTGAGGCAGATGTAACCAGTGCGTCGTTCAACCATTCACTCTAGCAATACATTACAGTTACTTAGTTACAATATCAATTTTTCGGAAGGATAATCCTCATTCTCCATGGCAAAAATTCTTCCTCATTCAAACTCAAAAACGTGCTCGAAAGTAAGTTCTCATATAATTATTCGAGGCATATCGAAACTTCTCAAGAAAAACAGCGGCATGAAAAAATAACTTCAGTATTTCCAAATGGCATTATGTTCTTTCTACATATAGCACTCGGTGGTAACGCTTTTGGGGCCTATGATGTGCGTCTGCCTCAAAATGCTAACTATTTGCATATTTCATCGCAATATACGCACAATTGATATTTCACGCCATGTAGATGCTTTCTTCATGGTATCTTATTTTGAGTGGTAGGCAAAGTAAATATCTTTTTATGTATTATCTAGAGTTTAAGAACATATACATTTCTTAATCATGTGAAGATATTTATCTCGATTAAACCATCTGAAATAATCAAGAAATTATTTACAAAGAAATCAATTCATGGACGAAACAACAGGAATTTCGAAGCATTTCACAAACATACTATCTAAGACTTACCAGGGATGTCGTGTAGTACTCTGTAATCGCGAACAGCCTGTCGATAAGCTAGCTTTCTTATGGCTCGAAGGCAATTCACTTGGCTACCATGATTAACGTTTGCTCCAACCACTTAAAAAAGATTCTTGGAGTCTATGTGTTTGATCTGTTGTTTATCTGTTGGTCATCTCCTGTAAATCTTCTTTCTCCTTAAAATATATATATATATATATATATATATATATATTTAATACTTAAAATATTGTAGGCTGTTGTAAATTAATTATGTAGCAAGGCACGGCAAGCGCTTGTCGTGCCATCTGACATAAATATTTGACTAATACAACTGTGAGAATAATACTTGTGTTCTCTTAGTTGTATAAATCAAATAGTAAAAGTAATCCTTGTAGACTGCAGATTGCCATTTTAATGTTTATTGTGTATTTTAATATACTTTATTTCCTTTTCTGTGTATTAAAAACTTCTAAAAAGAAATTCACAAAATACAGTGCTTAATTTTCTTATGAAATTTAACCATTTAGTTTATCAAATTGAAAAACGACTGTTGAGACATTTTTAAAAAAAGAAGATATGCGACGAGTTTTCAAGAGCATTTTCTTTCAACTAACTTCTGGGACTACTTTATTACGATGTTTGATTCGAGAATCCTAGTTTGTGAAAGGAGATATAAGAAATGTATTGAGTAGGAAAGGACATCGAGAGATTCATAGGAACACTATATTGATTCAAGCAACTATGAGGCAATAACTCGTTATTGGGAATCTTGTAATGGGGAATGTAACAAATTCCATAAATTTTCAAAAATTTATGATGTCAGATGTCCGTGATTTCAGTAGTATTTCTAATTTGGAGCTGGAAACCAGTTCGCAATTTGTAAAGAAAAATTTATTCTGCTTGAAAATGTTCCAGATCAAGCAATATCATTCCGAGAATGTATTAGAAAATCATCTCTTTCTGGAGGTCAGGAATATCAGCAATGTGTTTGCAAGGGAGAGTGCTGATGCAAAAATTCTGGAAAACTGTGTAATTCTAAATGTCATAATAGTCTAATATGTCTAAATAAGTAATTGGTTTTTTAAGAATATGAGTTTAGTTTGTTTTTGAAAAGGAACTATTTTGTATAAGTTCTAATAATCTAAATTGATTTCTTTATTCAAATCTTTTATTTGACAAGACATAAGAATTATCTAGAAATACTAATTATTAATTAATTTAAAGTTCTGTTTCGTTTAGATAAAAATAAAGTATTTATTGAAGTAACAAGCTAGGCTTTATTTTATTTTCAGTAATTCTGATTATTTTGTATTTTTCAATACCTTTTACGACATATATTATATACCTTATAATCTTATTTAATAAATCTGTTTTAAGATATCTTCCGAAAGTAAAGAACAAAATGGCTACTTTTATTTAAATTGTTAAATTGAAATGTTATTGTAATTTTTATTGTAAATCATCATGACGTTCTTCTAATTCTTCAGAACGAAATTTTTAATGTTATTTGAAAATATTTATATTTTAGAATTGAGTTATCATTTCTCTACAAAATAATCTTAATTTCTAACATTCCCAATTACTAGTTGGAGATTTTATAATTTTACCGGTAAATATGATAAATATTCAGTTTCACTTTATTAATTTTTTTTAATATAGTTCATCCAGACTGTGAATAAACTAGTTAAACATATAATAGCTAATCTTTATCAAATGATTATGTCTCATGAAGACACGAGCTAGTTACAAATGCAATTATGCTTTCAGTAATCTGGTATTTTTATGGTATTTCTTTCAGTTTCAAGGTACTTTTGAGGAACGTGTTGACATTAATTATGATATTACAACATCATACATAGTTGATTTTTAAGTTTAAAATATCCAAACGACATAAATCTTGGACAAAACCCAATATGAAAGTTATCTGATTAACATGTGTTTTTCTTTAAGAAGCAAGAGAGAGCTATTGGCAAAGGACCTCATAAATTACAGCATCTATCAAATGACGAGGACGACACCTAAACTGGCACCTGGTATAAATTTTATAAAAGTACTTCAATTATTTCTTAGCAATTATTGAAACATTACGAAACTCCTCTCATATTATTATTATTTATAAACTTAAATATTGTTTTGTTATAACAAATTAAGAAAAGACATTCGCAGTATTGCTTAATATACTTTTTATAATATTTTTTTTACAAAATAACTTACTGGTTTTTCGAAATTTTATTTTTTTTATATGTATGAACACCTTCTCCTTGAATTATGACCTATGTGACTTACGAACACAAAAATGTGTCGTGTGTATGTATGTTTGAGAAACTTAACTATTTTTTCATTGCGTAATTTCAATTTATATTTTTGTTTATAATACGTATATTCCACATTAGGATACAATTTACTTATTATATATTTTTCATGTAGGAGAAGGTAGGGTAATATCAGACAAGCGTAGCCTCTAATATATGGTGCAGGGGACAACACCTGTCAAGACGTTATCATGTTGGATAAAGGAAGAAAGTTCAGATGCTGCCATATTTAGTCAAGTGGCAGCGTTGTTGACACGTGGCAGAAAAGTTTATCTTTTTAATAGTGTTTTGAATGTGAACGAAGTTAACTAATTGATATCATAACTTACCTGAAAGTGAGTGTAAGTTGTTGTTTTTTTGTATTCGGTTGAAAATAATATTATTATCTTTTTGGTTATAGCACATTAATCTCTTTAAGTCTACAAATACGTATTTGGCAACCAATGTTTTGTTCCATTATTTTAGCGTTGTATCCGACAGAGGTGTTGCGGGTTGTATAGGACATATGTTTAAGGTTGATAAGAATTATTTTCTTGCATATTTTTTATTCTTTTTATTTTTCAAAACAATGTTAGTAAATCTTGTCAGAGGTAGGATGAAAAGAATATGAAAGAAGCTGTAGAAAAAGTTAGAACTAAGGAAATGACAATTAGGGAAGAAGTCCGAAGATAAATATATGTAGGAATAATACCATATTTGGGAAATATTGGGATTTTTCTCAAAACATTCAAAACAGGTGATAATGTTATACTATCAACTTAAGACCATGTATAACATTCTCATGCACCTAAGTAAGAAGAAGGTTTTGAAATTCTTCTATCAGTAAACAGAAAAATTGAAAATAAAGCATCATGTTAATAAAACAAGAGGGAAGATCTGTTAAGATTTAACACGGAATAAATAAAATAAGCAGATATTGCCCTTGTCTTTAATACAAATTGTTAAATGATCAAAGACCTTATAATTTTTAAGTTTTTCTCATTTATACTACTTTCTTATCATGTATTAACTTATTTTTAAGATATGTTATTCGTATTTTTATAAATTTCTCAAAAATAACTCTGCCTATCAATAAAATATTGTTTGTGAAACCAAAAGTAAATATTTTCTCACCTACCTTTTATGTTTGATACAACCCTCCTCAGAAGAAACTGATAAAAATGTGTCTATAAAAATTGTTGACTTTTTATCTTAGAAAAGGGAGTTTTAAGAAGTGTGTTTATTGAACAATGGAGTTTTGTTAGGAATGTTATACGGTCCAGTAGAGGAGTAGAAATATTTTTTGATAATAGAGAAGCCTAGTTGTTTGATACTACCTTATCCTCACAATAACTATCCATAATATAAAAATGGATTACATTTGTATTAGCTTAAGATAAGATATTAATTTTCTTAATGTATTAGAGATTTGGTTTTTGTACTTAATGTACAATTTTTATACTAATTTTTAAATGAAAATAATGTTGAAAAATAAGACCGATTTACATTTAATTCGGTTTACGACCTGTTAGTTGGAACGAAGATGGATCATAAGTCAATAAAAATATGTATATGATTTGCGGTACCAAGCTGACAAATTTCTTAAACATGTTGCTGAGAACACCATGCATACAGAAAGAAGTCTATGAGGAAGAGTGACCATTTATAAAGTGTGGACGAGAGGAACAAATTAAAGTAAAGAATATATGATTTAAGTATTTTACACAACTAAACATTTCATTTCCTTACTTTCTGATCGGCAGTATGGACAGCATGCTAAACATTTGTCTCTGATAGGCTCCTCACCGCTCTCGCAAGGAGGTCCACCGCAAAACATGAGGTTTGGTGAACATTTGGGAGCGTGGTAATGGCACGCCTCGGCCGCCATCGCAATAGAAATGGAGGTAGTGATCAGAAGTAATTCGTAGATCATCATCCCGGGAAAAATTGACAGCTAGAAAAGAAAGAATTGTATAAGTCCTTGATTGATTCCATGTTATTATGAGGCTTGAATGAAAATTAATGCCTCTGTGGCCATATTTTTTACTCATTTTTTTAAGTCTTATTCTACTGAAAACAACGTGTCCCTTACGCAATACTTTTGTTTTCGAAGTACAGATGTGTTAATGGTGTGCTGAGAAATGAAGAGGATGATGATTCACATGGAGATTGAGAGGAGGATGAATTAAATAAACTAATATAATAGTAGCACCCATTGTTAATCATCTGATTTGAGTAATATTATCAAATCAATATTTTTTATTCGTGTTTTGGATATAATTTTCTTTCACCCACTGTGCGATCATTTGCTCTTGTTATAATTTTTAATTGCATTTAATTCATAATTCTTAGATTCAGTTAAGGATAAAATGTTAAATCAGAGAGACGAAGCGTCATATTACTAGTCATGGATTGGCGCGAATATGTGGAAAGAGAACAGCATTATAGAAAAGTGAACAATGCATTACAAACAAGACAGATGTATAAAAATCAGATAACAATTTAAAAAGTTATACCCATGGAGGTATTGCTTTTCAATCCAGTTTCGAAGCATTAGAATTGTTGTTGTTGAAGACATTGAAATTTTGTTTGGAACTTCCAAACAAAGTTTCAAAAAAAGAAGAAAAAACATTTCAATATATTTTTCTTTCAGCAGTTTTGAAAAATGCCACTTTAGTGCAGTAAACAGGGTAGATTTACCAGATTTCAAAATCGGTAGTGAAAAAGAAAATATTCGATAAATGCGGCAATGCTATAATCTTCTTTACCTTGAGTGTAATCCAACTTTTCTTTTTTCGCGATCCTAATACAGTAAACTAACATCGTCTTTCTTTTCCCGGAATTTTCAATTAACTTTCTCCTTCTGGCACATAATAGGCAAGATAAAACTTATATTTGTCCGTTCAATTTAATATTTATTTTAATTTTAGAACGAATTCAAACAAAAATTAAAGGAAATTTACCTTATTTGAGTTTTAATTTGTGCAGCAGCTGAAATGATCTGACATGACAGAATAGTTTTTATTTCTTTCATAATGAAAGATAAACACACACTCGTGATGTACTTAGATCACTAGATAGTACTGATATCATATATGTCTCTATATACGCAAATTTTTACATCTAAATATCACAACGGAACTCGAAGGAATTTCGCGGCATCTGCTGGGTACCCTTACACAATATTTTATAACTCATCCACTCATGTTCGAAATTCATAACAAATCAGGTGATAAATATATATTTTGTAACAGTATCCTTCACTTTTTGTGGCATTATGTTATTATTTTACAATTGATATGAGTTTATTTTCTTAATCTGCGGGGCATTTAAATATTTATGTGAGACAATTGCTATTGAGCTTATCTGTCCCATTCATTCCGAACATCCTGGTATCTCATATAATGCGTGTTAGTTGTAAATTACGAATCCATAGAACACTTCTGAAAATAATTATGAGAAATATTAATAATTATCTGCACAATTTTTTTAAACAAAACCCCTCACCTAATGTACAGGGTGAAGTATAAAGGTCTCCCATATTTAGAGGGGTCACTGTACCGTCTGTAGCGGGAGTAGAGAGATATGTACGATTCATAAGATTAGTTATCCTCTATAATTCTCAATGCTATCTCGGTCACCTAGAACACAGAAAAGTCGGCAGCTCACTCTTATTAGCTTTCAGTTTGGATTTTGAGACTCTAAACGAATTTCCCGTACCTTCCCCAATATACCCATCATGAGTTGGACTGGTGAATTTCGAAGCATTGTTATTAAAGCATATTATGAGAACAACCGATTTTTGTGATGAAAAAAGTGTTCTGTACACACGCACTCAGTCGAAAAACATCTGTACCGGGTAGAAAATAGATTTTGCTATGGATTTCTAACTTTTGGGCAACTGAATCCACACTGAAATGAAAATCACCTGGAAGACCTAGGACCCTTAGAACGCCAGAAAATGTGGAAACGGTACATCCGTTCGTTTGTTGTCAAAGCTTTCGCCTGTAAGCATGCCATCGCACTGAGGATTTTGAGTCGGGATTTCAGGAGTATTCTACGTGGCGATTTAAAACTATACCCTTCCATGACTATGTTGGCACAAGAATTAAGTGTAAGAGATTATACCAATCGTAATGTCAAAAGTGCACTATTAACAAAAAGGGCTGCCATCTATTTGCTAAAATTTTCAAAACCAATAAATAATAAGCCAATAAAAGTTAAACTAATTTTTATATACTTTTCAGAAATATATTCAGTTTTCTTCAGATACGTTTTTCATTTTTATACCCCTTCAAAATGTAGGACATCTTTATAACCGTCCCATAGAAAGTACAATAAGATACCAAATTTGATGTTACTCTTGTATGGTTGTGACATTGGGCTATTCGCGGTTTCTCTTCACTAACCTTGGGGACTTTCAATTGAGATTGATTGCTTTCACTAAACAACCTTTGCTCAACCAAAAATGAAACGTGATGAAGAACGTAATATGCAAAGCAGTTAGGAATGAAGTGAAGCGGTTAAATTAAGAAGTATATAAACTCCATCTGAAGGAGTAGAGTATCTGAAGGAGGATCAGAGAGGCGTTGTAGTGAGAGGAGGTGAAGTCTAAGTGCTATATAAGAGGAAGGCGAATTTACAGATTAGTATTGAGGTCCGAGTACAGTTTACTCGGTTAGATATTGGTTTTAGTATTTTCAACAGTTGTTCCAGATTCGGAGTTGCAGTTGATAAAAAGATATTGGTAAGAAACTGTTAGATTATTATTGGTGGGTTGAATTAAAGCGTTAGTAAACTTAACCTGGAGAGCACAATTATTGGTGTCATAATAGATATATTTTAATAAATGGTGAAAGTTGTTTTGGTGGTTCTGTAATTATTTGTGTCGTAGTATTTAATATTAGATATTAGTGAGGGCACAAGATAACGCCCGGGTCGACCGGGTGTTACATGGTTACAGTGATTGATCTTAGTAGTGCAGCGACTCATTTCAACAACGATAACAGAAGCTAAATTTTCTTAATTATTAACCTGAGGAGGTTCTTTTTAATCTCTTTTGGCCTAGTTGTTAAGAACACTACAAAAAAGATTGATGAATTTCCTCCAGATCTACTGATCGAGGGTTCGGGTTGGCCCGTCATTCAATGTCAACCGACATCTCCCACCAAGGGAATAGAATAAAATAGAAATTATATGCTGATTATTCATAGTTCGATTTTAACAACGAAGAAAATTTTTCAGCATTTTATAAATTAAAAAAAAATTTTTTTTGGTACTTATATATTTGGCTTTATAATTTTCTTTTAACATGATATTGAATAAATCAGTAAGTAGCCCTAAATGTTTCTGTTTTTGGCATATAAATGTTGTTGCTATGGAATACAGGTTTCATGAATGAAAAACAGTACTTCTTGGATATGTTATAACTCCTTCTTGTTATTCGTTTCAGAGGTCGTTTCAGAGTCAGACTTATCAGCTAAACATTCACAAAGTTAAATTCTAAGCAGACAAATAGAAGCGTCAAATGATGGAAAGACGTATGATAGCTTTTATCAGTTACAGATATTTCATAAATCAGGAAATTGCTCTCTCTTTTTCAACTAATTCTCAATATGTTTATAATTTAGTTTAACCTCACTATTGAAAATCAATCTTACGAGCGTACTCTCGTCCACTTAAGTTAATTTATGACAATTAGAAATTTGAGCAGTTTCTTTAGTTCCTACTTCCGAGATAACCATAGATCCTTGCTTGATTATGATCTACAAAAGTTCATATCCGTCAACTAGGTCTACGATCTATTTATTACTATCTTCTAACCTTTAACTTCCAATTTCTTGCTTTTAATCTTCCAATTTCGCTATATACTTAATTTTGCTTTGCTTATATTTATATATACGTTTCTTCCATTCAATTCTATATATTTTTTACTCCATCCAATTTTCGTAGATCTCGTTTTATTTGGTTGAGACGAGGTTTTATTTGATATAATTTAATTTATAAGAAATCTCCAAGTTTAAGGTATCCGCCTACCTTCGAAGAGGAGTTTTTTAAATAATTGAAAAAATAATTTTTTATATGCATCATACTATAAGATATGGCTAAAAACTTAAAATACAATGTAAAATTTGCATAAATTAAACTTTTTTTAATATTTCAGCTCAAAAGATACATAAAATTAGCAGTAAATTGGCACTTGTGCAAAACATCAAAACTGAAATTTAAATAGAAATATTTCAATTCTATATATTTTATTATGATGAATTAAACCTAATTTAGGATTTGTGCCTCTCTCACAATTATAACCCTGATAATTAAATATTTATAGGAAGTCGTACTTTAACATACAGAAAAACCGTAAAAATTTGTGATAAGTTATGACTTTTATCATCAATAAATTGCAAAGTAAACCCATTGTCACAATAGGAGAGATTCAAATCCTAAATTCACTTTTACAGAGTATTTCATGAAAGTTTCATAACATTATATGCATAAATTTTTCAATACGATGTTTTGCGCTGAAGCAAAATACGAAAATCTTGATTTTGAGAAAAAGCTGAAAATACATTTCAATCCAGAAACTTACCTAATTAAATAAAAATTTAACTTTAAAATGTTCCTGACTTGTAAAGTTCACTATCTGTATTACTTAAATAAGTTATGTTTTTTTACCTGATGGCCTTTAAAACTTTCCTACACCTTACATGTAACAGGTGTTGTATAACGCTTCAAATCCCCGATTCGATTATATGCCAACTTTTTGTATCCCTTTACAGTGAAGTAGCCCGGAGTTTCAATGTTTAGCTTATTTAAGACTTTTAATCAGTTTTGATGTCCTTCGTTAAATTGTATAATTGGATCATATGCACTCAATTTCACAGTTTTCAAACAAACAAAAATTTCTTTTGTTACTCTTTATCATATTACACCATTAAAATATCCATTTGCATTTTGGGTCTTGGGAAATTCATCTTGTATGTTGGAAGATATTTTGATGGAAATATTACATAAAATATCAATGTAAACAAACATTAAAGTTCCATTTTCGGTGGCAAAATTCTATTTCCAGTTCTAAAAAATTGACACAGACTATTATTAAAATGCTTATAATTCAAGTTCTATGTAAGATAGAAACAAAATTGAAACTGCTCTAGAAAGCTAAGAAATACGGATTTAATAATAGACTGTAAATAAAAAAATTGACTTTTTGACCAAAAATCGCGTTTCAAAGGTGGGCGGATACCTTAATTAAGAGAAATTTGTGGAAGTCCAACTTTAGAATGTTATCAATATTAAACTTCTTCTTTTTCATTTTTTTTTTCTTTTATAATTATAGACGTTTAAAAGACGTTTAATAAATTCTAGTTATTTGTTTGAATAATGTCTTCGGATTCATTTCAATAATTTAATGAATAAATTCTTCTAAGAATTTAATTATAAAAACGTTGATTTATTGTATAAGATAATGCATTTCAGAATCTTAATATTTCTTCAGATATTGTTGATAAAAAAAAATTTGTTTTCTGATACAGTGCAGAGCATTATAAAAATATATCATGTAAGTACATATAAATTTCACAAATAAAAAATTCAGCATAATGGTTTTTAGGGACACTATTTGAAATGTATTTTGAAATGATACACCAAATCAATAAGTACCTAAGTATAAAAATAAAAAATATAGTTTTTACCTGATACAGGTTTATGTTTTCTTCTTCGTGCTTTCTTTTAATTTTGTTCAAGTGTTTTTCTGATTTTTATATGAAACATATATCTTTTCTATCTAAAATAGCTGCAAGCGTAGCTTTATATCTAAATTATTTTCGATGACATTGCGTTGATACAAAGATATGACTAGTTTTCTCTCAATCAGTAACTTCATCAAATTAATATCACATTGTTTCCTAACTGTTCTCGCTAAAATCATCGCAACAGTTTTTTTTAATATGTTCAATGTAAGTAAACGATAAATATTTGTCCAAGAAACGTACTCCTACCGTATAGAAATGATTAACCTATTTGTATAAATTGCTAGTATCACAAAATTATTGTTCCGTGTTAAGAAACAGTATCTTTCCTAGTCAGTTACTGATTTTAATTTGTGAAGCACGATACATCTATAAGAGTATAATACGTATTTGTTTAAATTTTATTTTACATATATTGTATGCTACTTAATCTTTAAAAATAAATATTGCTTCCTGAGCTACATTAATAGATTTTCTGGCTCAAGAACTGAATTTCGGGAGTTTGTATTAAGAATTCAGATAGAAGAGTTGCCCTTTTTCCTGTGAGGAAGATTATAGTTATTTCCTCCTAAGTCAAAAAGGCTTTGTTTAATGCTTCGATATTTAAAACATTGAATGAAGAGTAAGCAACTTAAATAATACGGTCTATTTTGATACACGCAACTTGATGTTGTAACTATTGAATGGTATTAATGAATCCTAATTGTTGCGAAGCAGGACCTTCCTGATATTTTCCAAAATCTATTGACGTCATTTGCATCGACGACACAATGTCCCTTTATTTTTGCCTCAACATTAGCGGTTCTTCATTGTCATAGCAGCATTTGGCTCCTTGCCATAAGTTTTGGCAGACGTATACGTATCAAGTGGTGTCCTTTTCTTGCCACAGTGAGGGAATGCTTTTTGTACCCCTTGGCGTTGGAAATTTGTTGACTTAGGATGCCGAAGGGGAAGCGCTTCGAACTCCCCACCAATGAATCCGAAGAAATCTTATCCGGTTGCTTTTGATAGCGCTCTTATCAACTAGAACAAAAGGGATTCTCTCTCGGTATAGTTGTTAAGTCTTAACTCTTATCGCTGTAATTGAAAAAAGAGTCTACATATTCCCACTCCAGTACCATCGTGATAATATGAAGAGGAACATTCTGAACGTTATTTATAAAAAAGGGGAGGGGGGTCCAACCATTACTGCAATTGATATACATCCATTCCCTGTTATATCGAGTTTCGCTTTATGTTATACTCATTTAACGTCATCGGCTGTCTCTAGCTCATATGGTGGGTTTATTTGACGTTTACGCCGTAGTTGGTTTATAATTATTGATTTATGTACCCTGTATTATTTAGACAAACAGAAGAAAGTGTTTTGTGTCGGATGCATATAAAATAAATAGTTCTGGACATTGCTGCCCTTTAGAGCAAATACTGAGTCTCCATTTCAGCGAAGTAGCGTTTTCGATCCAATGGTGAGAAGTATCCGTGACCCTGGGTGCCGCCGACGTTTGGAACTATTGACCATTGTGTAGGAAGAAAACTTGTCTGATCGCTTTTTGTTGTGCTCTTATCAATTAGACCAAAAGAGATTCCTTCTAGATCTGGTAATTAAAGCTTGTTAACTTTTGTCACTGTTGTTGAAGAGAGCAAATACAATCTCTCTATAGTACCATGCTTATTTTTTCCATTACTTAATGTTTCTCAATAGTAGTTCTTATAGAAGATAGTAGTTCTTATCTTTTCTTATCAGACCATAAATTTCATTTCTTCCTCATAGTTGTTTCAGAAAGAATGAAAATAAATTGAAAATCCTATGCTATAGTTATAGAAAGTAACGTATTCAAAATAATTCTACCTGCTTCTCTCTCCTTAGTCCGATACGAATCTATAAACTAGGATAATCCTTTTGATACAGAAATTGTATAACAATACAAAAAAGAGTGTAATATTTCGTTTTCACATTTTGCAGGTGTTAACTATTGAATATTGCATTGATTTCTACACTCTATTTAAATGTCATTTTTATACCTTGCTTAGAAACTCTGTATTACGTATTTCAAACTGTCATTATCATCTTCCAAAAATTACAAGAACCACAAAATAAATGTCCAATGTTTAGGTTATAATAAACAGATGAATAATTGAATATATAAAAATAAAAATATTCTAGTTCTGAAATGTTTTTGACCGTATGTTAATTAATCAATTCAGACGAATTTAACAGTTACAAAACATTTTGGAATCATTCAATTAGATATTAATTATGCGTATAATTGCTTGTGCATTTCCTCCTAATAATCAATTTCTTAATCATGTTTGATGTGCAGAATGATCCTGAATTGACTGAATGTATTATAACTTTGAGCTATCCGTAATTTTTCTCTTTATTAACCACGAAGACTTTTTATAAGGTAAATTGCATAAAATAAAATCTCGACCCGACCAAATGAAATGTGATTTACGCAGATTAGATTATCTAAAGAAATAAAAGGAAATTAAAAATTAATTATGGTAAACAGTTGGATAAAGTAATACTTTAAGGAGAAGATGACTTATTTTTTGAGTCAGATTTGAAAACAAATAAACAAAGAATCATGAAATTTGAAATAATTAAAATTATACGCTAAAATGCTTCTTTATTTTCATTTCTTATGTTAAAAACCAGGGCATGCTCTGCTGAATCTATTTATGTATTATTTATGATATTTTAATAAGTAGAACATATTTGAAAATTTAATTTAAAAATGAAAACAAAAGTACTACTCCACGGAAAAAAATTTCTGTATTTGCGGTTTTCTCAAAATGAGTATTTCAGGATACTGGTACTCTTTTCTTCAAAACCTGCTTTATATATATATATATATATATGTGTGTGTGTGTGTGTGTGTGTGTGTGTGTGGTGTGTGTGTATTTTGTGTGTGTGTGTGTGTGTGTGTGTGTGTGTGTGTGTGTGTGCTTGTGTGTGTGTGTGTGTAGTGGGTTTTACGAAAATTTGGGGAATTAAAGTTTTTGATTTTTTTATTAGATTTATTTTAATAGATAGATAGACTGGTTTTCGAAATCACTAGTGTAGCGTTTTTAGTTTCAATTTATGAGTCGGATTAAAACAGGATTTCACACATTTTATAGAGTACCAAATAGTTTTAGTACGTGGTTACGTGGGAGGAATTTAATAAAATTACTCATTAAACATTGGTCTGCCTGGCATCTGCAAATATAACAAAAGCTATGTATTTAAAGCGCACCTCCACTCATTCCATGTAGATGTTTGAAAGTGCAGATTCTTGGATATGTGTTCATGCCAATAACATACATCTCGATGTTTTCCTTTCCTACTAACCATCGTATTATCAATAAAAAGTATGTTTGGTTTTAAAACGCATGCTGTCTCGACCATGGATACAAAATAATAATTTAAATACGTTTTCGAAGTTTTCTCGTAAAAATGACTAAACCTATCATATATATATATTCCAGATAGAACCTAAATTGCCGTGCACGACTTTCGAACATAAATACAGGGTTTTGATTATTAATACGTAATAATTTGATCATGCATTGTGATTATTTGCACTAAACATTGTGAATATCTTTTACTTTAAAATAGATGCATAAATGTAAATACTTCTATGTTGAAATATGGCTCCTGCTGCTTTTATTTTATAAGTAAAAACAAATTCATTTTTCCTTGTCAGAAGGCATTTTAGGTTATTTAAAACACTTATTGAATTTTCCTTAATTTAACATCAAGAGTGATTTATCATTCGTGGAACCAAAAGAGTTAGAATGAGCTTACATGAGGGGGTTATAATTCGTGGATAGCGTGGAACACGCAAGTCTATATACTAAAGTTTTGCGGATTTAAACTTAACAGAGGTCTTTTAAACTACATTTAGAGAAGTACGTTGAGACGTTGACCAATACCAGCTGTTTTAAACCCCACTTGTATCCATCCAACTGACCGCTACGCTTACCAGTCAGATAGCAGCCATCTAGTCACAGCCAACAATATCTTAGTACTAACCAACTGAAGATCAATACTTATAAGATAATTACAAACAAATTGCAAAATGGGATATTCGCAGACTTGACAGGTTTTTTGGGTCCTTGCTTACCAGTCCTTAACCTCGTGATGGAGACATGGTAAAGAAA
>BMAW01055210.1:4021-20675 GCA_019974015.1 Nephila pilipes
CTTTCGAATGAAAAGGCAACAACAGGGTTGATTTAGTTTGTTTGGAAAGCGAAAGCGACATTACGGAACGCAACACATTTTATATTTTAGGAATGGAAAAAATGTCGACTTTGTTCCAATGTAAAAATTGTTAAAATATGCAACGAATATTAAAATATTTTTGAGCGTATCCTGGGAACCCTTCGCTACATTTTGGGGATTATTTTGGAATATTTAATCTTGTGAAAAATTGTAAATATTGAAACTCGATAGTTAAAAATTATAACTCCAAATTTCATATATAACTTTTAAAACCCTACTTCCTTTAATTCAAGTTCACTCTTATTATATTTTTTGGTTTATTTTTCTGAACACTCTATAATGATTTGACCACATCCTTTTGATCTGTTGGTATATATAATAATAATAAATCTGAATCAGTAAAAGGTTTATTAAGGCTGCAGCAATATATTGATTATATAATAATGCCTAACAATGAATATGCAATATAAAAAGACTTATATAGTTTTATCTAATCTAATAAAGTAGTAATATATATATATTATTTACGCGCCATTTACCAATTCCTTATACAAGCTCAGAAACACCCTATGAAAACATCTGGCAAATGTGGCTTATTGTTCCTGGTCTACACAGACTCTATATAAATGAAGGTTTTAAGGCAATTATTACGTATAGGAAGTATAAAATTATAATACTTAAGATTTTTGAAGGATTTGAAAGTAACTGATAAATAACATTGTTCTGTAAAAATGAAGGAGTTGCTTGAGTAATATTTGAACTCATTTATAAGATACCATAAACTTATCACAAAGGTCACAAGTGATTTCAACCAATCCAAACTGGACATACACTCATATTTTTTTTAGTTGTACGCAACACATCATACCCAAAATAAAAATCATTCTCCTTTTTGGCAATTTGAAGTAATAAGATACTAATATTTCTAAAATTATTATGCAATCTCAAATGCTGCTGTATCTTTTGACATCTAATAATTATAAACTGTTATTATTTATTGTCTATTAAATTGTTACTTAACGCCAAATCCAAAATGTGTCATTCTCTTTTTTTTTAATTATAAAATTTATTTTTTTAGTATTCTGATGCATCCAGGGACCAAATACATGACATTTGCTACAGTTTAGTAATCTGAGTCCTTATGCATTTACTTATTTTTTATGAAATAGATAAAGTACAATAATCCAGAGAATATCTGGAATTACAGTTGTTATACGGACTATGTATATATTCTCGAGATTTTATTTAATTTCCCAACTTTTTTCCTGTCAAATTAAATGTGTTTATGCAAATTAAGTGAACTTTAGAAGTCTTGTGAATAGATATAATCAAACGTGCAAAATTGATATGAGTTTGAATTGAGATATAATTAGATGATGGTAGTGGGAAAGATGTAGTGTGATGGGCGAGGGATTTCATGTGTATGTGTGTGATAGATTTATTTAAATTAAGATAAAAGATTGTCAGATTGATTGAATGTTTGAATGATGTACAACGTTTTCAGGTAAATATATTCTTTGATATGTTATAGAAGTTGTTAGTACTCGTAAATAAAGACTTGATATTGGTTGAGAGCATCTCCCTTATTAAGAGACTAATGAAATATATTTTTAAATATAATTGACTATATATTTCAATTACTTTCTCTATGCTTAGATTTAAGTTGAAATTTAGATTTCGTGATAAATGTAACATTTAAGGTGGCAGACGAGACGGTTAACAGGATTACTCCTCGCAGTTAAATGAATTTTTAAAAACTATTTTTAATAACCATGTAATTGACCGTTATAAATATAAAATTAATGAAATTGACAAGAACTGAATTTCATAAAATTATATTTTTACCAACATATTTATGAAACCGTTTCCTATATTACTTGCTTTTGTGTTATGAAATGTTACAAAATCTGCATCATCGTTGTCATATATTGTATATGTATAGTCATAAATAATACCACGAATATATGGGGTACTCTGATCTTCGATATTCTATCCTCCTAAATAATTACAGATAGAACAGAGTCCCTCGTATTTCGAAAGAGCACAAAATAAAATATGTTGAAAAAAAATTTTTTGGTCGCAACAATTTTAGAATTACAATGAAAAATTGCACATAAATTCTGGAATAAAAAAAGAATTTACTGTCGAAAAATTGAGTCTGGATTTTACTGAAATATACAACGACCAAAAAGAATTGTAACCAATTTTAGAAAATCCATAACGTCCGCAGAATTCATAGTGAATACTAATGAGTCAAATCATATGAAAGAAAACAAAATGCTTATCCTAAAAATTTTATTTTTAGAATTAAATAAAATGCGTTGTATCCAAATTTAAGATTACGTATTTTTCAGGAGCATAATTTTAGAAATGATATATAGCAAGACTTTTAACTCACTATTTACAAATAAAAACTAATAGCGTTATAGGTGTGCACAGTAAACTATATTAAAATATAAATGTTTATTTAAGAAAGAAATTATGTTCAACAAATCATTAAAATATACATCTTTTTCTTTTTAACACAATATATCATCTTAATTCAGCAACATTAAGTTTTTCTTTATCGAAAATTTATTCACTTCAATACACTTACTAATTAAATGCTCTAAGGAGCTCAGATTTCATAATTTCATGCATAAAAATGTTTAATTTTAATTCATGAACGTTTTTATCAGTTTAATAAAATTGAAAAGAATTGTTACTATTGAACGTTTTGTTATAATGTAAAGTATTCAGCTGTTATGAAGCGTAAATTAAATAATGATGTTAAAATTTTTCAGTTTATAGATGCAGAACATTATAAATTGATTCTAATTAAAAAAAAAATACAACTCACTAATCTTCATGTCTAGAAGTATTCGTTATATATATATTGGTGAGAGACAAAGCCCAAAAGTCTGTGAAGCGTAACTTGTGAATAACAAAAAAATACATCCGAAATTACATTAAATTTTAGTATAATTAATGTAATATTTTATTTGAAAGAAAAGTTTATAATTATAGAAACTAAATGTTTTTGTGAAATTAATTCCCACTGCTGTGTTCATGTTTATTTAAAATTAATGAGATATTCCAGATACTTAGTTACCGTATGCTATCATAATTATGTATCAATAAGTATTTGTTCTTTTTCCTGAGTTAATACACTTGAAAAACATTGTTTCTCTCTATTATTCTTAATTGTGTTCTCTGTTTGCATTTAATAATTATTTTTTAAGGTATTTCACCTAATTTCTCTTCATTAATTCTTTTGCTCCTAATGTCACCTAGCGTTTGATATTTGTAATTCTTGTTAACATGTCAGTTGTGATTAGAAATTCGTTTTTTTTTTAAAAATATTTATTGCGCAAAAAGTTTTAATTTCTGGCACAATATACTGATGTTAAATCACTAAGCAAATATATTTATGTTGATAAGTTCCGTTATTATTTTCTTCACTTCCAATCTGAATTCATAATTAAAATACTCACTAAATAACAGTGTAATGAATAAAAATTCAGGCAGTGAGGATAACCCAAGATATTTTATTCCGATCTATGACTAATCAAAATTCAATCCCATACTACTCTATCTGTGTAAAAGGTTCCTGTACACGTCCGATCTAACATTTAATACAATTACTTATTTATCTTACCAAACTAAAATCAAGTCTCACACTTTTGAAGCTTTATAAATAAGGATAAGATTCACTAATCCTGTGTAAACCATTCCTTGCTGTGATCCATTTACTTCTTACTCTTAGCAATACGCTCACTATACTTTCATTTAACCCTTCAATTTCCGTCTCTACGACTAACTAACTTCCAATCCACGTATTAAATCTTAATTTCTTATATGTGCATCTCCTTAATTCTTTTCGGTACAATAACATTTTAGTTTTGTCTAGAAAGTCAAATTTCATTTATTGGAAAATATTTTCAGTGCTTTCTTTATTCATCTAATTATTAAATTAAATGCATTATACAAAATTGACTCAGCATGCACGATCTTGAGATAAGTCTCATCAATGAAAAATTGAGCTGACTATTTTTGAATGTAGACATCATGCTTCGAATATTATTCATGTTGCATACATAAGCATAAAATGAAATTTTTATTATTTCTATTTTTACATGAAAATCTATTTTGATCACTCTAATTATTAAAGTGAATGCGTTACACAAAATTGGTTTAACATACACATTTTTGATATTTATTTCATGAATGAAAAATTCTCAACAGATTATTTTTTGACTCCATCACCAAGTTTCAAATTGCAAATTCAAACACAGCACTCAATAATTTTACTGTAATTTTTAATTCAAAAATTGAACCAAAAACTGTAGATGAAACAAAATAATATATATTAATTTAAAAATAATTTAATAATATATTCACAAAAATAATAAATTACTTAAATTTTTTATTTGATTTTTTCGAAGCACCTTTTTGAAAATTCCATTGATATTTGTAATAACATGGCGTGAGGAGGTAGTTTGGTGATTGAAGCGTCTGCTTAGATGTTATCTACCTCAACTTATAGATGATTATAATTTCAAAAATTACTTCTTATTAAGTAAACTCTTATCCACTATACGGAGACAGACTGTAAAGGGTTTTAGTTGCAGTTTTCAAAAATCCTCTGTATAGCTATAAAAGGATTTCATTTGTATAGAATTTTTATGAAAATTCATATTAAAATGTAACGTTTGATTTTTCAAGTGTTTATTTAAATGGAACAAAATATGTAACGCCTCGATATTACATTATTTCGTTCCATTCTAAACGTGTAAGGACTATTAATCAACACAGACAAATGAATGGAAAGTCATTTAATGATGATAATCAAGCAATTTTATTCGGGACAATAAATATTTAATAATCACTCCTTTGAGTACCGTCTGTGGAAAAATCTCCTAAATGTATCTAATTCTGAAATTCCTATTATAAAAGTTACTTGTGATATTTATTTTGAGCTAAACTAATCGAGTTCGAATCAAAAGTAGAGCATTGCATGATGATTCTACACGCTGACTCTTTGAAGAATCACTCCTGGTTGTAATTGGATAATCCCTTACACTTATGAAATACAATAGCTACAATTGTTACTCCATCCTATACAGCTTCCTTTTACCCTAAAATGAACTGATTTCGTATTAAATTCTTCACTATTATTGAAATTCAATTCCTCGGATCCATTCATTAATTACACTTCACTAAATCTGATATAATCTACACAAGTTACGTTTCATCCATTGGGAGAAACTTTCAACTCAAACAACATCACAGAAAAAAACCTATAGTTTAAAGTTTTAATTCAAGGAAAAATCGATATATAGCCCACATTATAAATAATATTATGCTTAATTATTTGTGAAGAATTAATAATGAAATGATGAATCAACTGAAAGAAAATAAACATGTAAATGGGAAATATGTAATAATTTATCGTACTATCTCGATTTTCAATCACATTTTCGAAACGTAATTATACGTAACAAAGAATGAATAATTGAAATACGATTCTTTTTTATTATTACATTCATACGACTGATGATAAAAGTTTAATCAAATGAGATTGATAAATTCGCAATTTAAGGCATATCTTGTAACTGAATCAAACGGATATTATCTGTGTCTGTCAAAAGAGTTTGTTAAACATTTTAATCTAGAGAAATGGAAGAGAGATCTTTAACGTTTAAGCCCCGAGCAGATATCAAAGCAGCAGTTTGAAATTTCAATACTTAGTTAATCTAAATAAATAACTAGAAATAATTTATATGTAAAAATTTTGAGGATGGTGGATTAAGAATTAATAGACATATTTGAAGATAAAGCGTTATAAATTACTCTGAACTGTGGAAAACTGGTATTTTCTGTTTTTGGTATTAGCACTGTAATTCTTTAAGAACGACGATGTTTAAATGAAGCTTTACCAGTTTTAGTAAAATTATACGAAAGTTTTCTGATTCAACTCCTCATTTACCTCATGCAGATGACATGTCATATGAGAATTTTGAATCATAACTCAAACTGGTGTCTTCAAGAACCCACAAATATGCAATATTGTATTTTGGTCGTGATATATTATATTCCTGATTACAGAGGTTTCAACATTAGTCAAGAAACTACATAACACTTTAAATTTTCAGATTAAGTAGAGAAACATAAAAGTTATTTATCAATTTGTATTTACAAGTGTTAACAAAATTATGAAGTATAATCTTACAGGTGATGTTTTAGGACAAAAATAAAATTTATACAAACTGGAATAACGTATTAATTAATTTTTTTTCAAAAAAAAGTATCAAATCACATTAATCTCAGCATAAAAATTAAGTTTTGAAACAGTATTTAAAGTCACATTGACGGAATTCGAGATTTTTTTTTCTCAAGTGTCCCCAATACCCTTAAAAATCAAAAAAATTCAACAGTACGAAAAAAAAATAGATATTTCAATTAAAATTTTCCTCAATACCTTACAATAAACCTCTCCGAAATACTCTTTATTTTTCGATAATATGATTTAAATAAATCATGCTTGCTTTAGCACCTTTACAGTGAGGGAAAACTTAAAAGGTCATTTTCTTAAAGCCTGATATTTCACCGCATACCTCGAGATGTCTTAAAAATTGTTAAAAATAACCTTGAGAAAATTCTATAAATAGAATTTCATATTTTTTTGCATGATTGGAGCTAAGATTATTAAGTTTCGCATATACTTTTCAGGGGAATATACATATTAAAATATGAGAAATTTTAATCTCGAATTTCAAAAAGCTCTAGAAAATTAAAAATTTGTGTTAAATGTTAAAAATATTTTTCGCTCAGTAGCATTTTCAGGCAATATCCTTAGGGATTTGGAACAAAAATGATTCATTTTAAAACCAAGACTTTTTAGCGATATCCGAAATTCAATATATCACTAAATAATTTGAAAAAAAGCGTGATAATTCAGCACAATAATTTATATATATTATTTCAAGATTTTATGAATATGTAAAATTGGTTATCAAAATACTAGCTATAAATATCTAGAAACAAAAAAATGTATCACTTCGTCAAAGTTTTAAAAATATACGACAATTCCAAAAATGAGAAAAAAAAAGGCTCAACTGATTGCTTTTAACAGTCGTATGACTTCTTAAGGCTCCCGTTCACCGACCATTTCGATATCGTGAAAGTAATGTTAATATTATGGGACTTTTACAACCATCCCCAAATTCGTACTGTTTCATCTATTTAAATGCAAAAATGTGCATCCGAATTAATAGAAAATAATGTAAGTTACGGCTACATTATATTTCTACTCCGATTTTCGAAAATACTGGAGAATATTTTTTTAAAGAATGGAAACCCCACAAAATAAAAAAATTAAAACAAGGGGGAAATATTTTTAAAAATAGGGGTAAAAATGTAATTCTGCAGAAACCTTCAATATTTTTTGTTCTTTAAGATACTATTTTTTACATTCAAACAGAAAAACAATACAAATTTCAGGAAGGTGGTAGAAATTCTATAGAATTAACATTACGTTCACGAAATTGAAATGGCTGATAGACGGGAGTCTTAAATTACTGATTAAACAAAGAAATTTATCTGATTTTATAAAAATTTTTAATACAGTTTCCTCAGAGTTTCAATGATGGTTTTTTAAATTGTCATCAAGCATCAGTACAGTAAATAGGATTTTAACAAATCTTTATCACACTCTAGGTTCTAAAGAAAATAAATATTTTTGCACTTTTATTTTTCCGTATAATCTCTAAGTCTCCTCGGTATCCTATCTGAATATCAACTCGATTATCAACCGAACCAAATCAACGTTTTAACTAATGTAGCCGCGATGTGGATCTGACTTTTATCAACGTAACCCCGTAGCTTTTTAACGTTACCAAATACATCAAAAATCTCTCCAATATGTATTCTTGAGTTCATGATGAATGCCTGCATGGCATGAAGCGAACCAAAACAACCCCGGACGAGGCATTAAATAACCAGCATTCACGCTCGTTTAAACCTTTTCAATATTTCATCACATATCTGTCCTGGGGCCATTGTTTGCACGGGTTCGCTTAAGGATTATTGTATGGCGGGATATTAAAAGTGTACCTAAGCGGGCCTCTCGCTCTTTGGCACGTTTCAAGGAAACCATAGAATCTCATCTGGACTCTGTCAACCCCTGGTGAAATTTTAATGCGTTCTCAGTGATTGATCGCTTACCACTTGACTCGTATCCAAAACAGTGGATGTCGAGAAATAGCCGGATATATTAGCCGTCTGGGTCAGTGTTGTCGCACTACGTGAAGCGTGCGAATTAACCTGTCAAAAAATGAGTGAACTGCCCGGCGAGCAAAAGCGAGAACAAAAGTACATTGCTTAGAGACGAGGGAACGGATCACTATTTTCGGACGTTGGATTAATCGACAATTTTCTTTTGTGTACCGAGTGCATTGATCGAGGCTGGTCGATGATGCACTTCATTGAATGTAAAAGAAGTTTTTTGGACTGTGCCGGAGGTTTTTGTTGCTACTACTTTGGTAAAGTTTTGGATGTATATTCCATGAACGGATGTCCCGTAATGGATATATATGGATTTCTTCTCGCTGTTTGAAGTGGCTTTGAGCCAAACTTTGTCGGTAGAGGGACATTAAAGTACAGATGTGACTCATAGAAAGAAAGAAAGAATTTTTGGGGTAAAATTCTGTAATTTGTACTTTTGTAGTTGAATTGAATTAACTTTGGCAAATGTTTTACGAGAGTAGTTTGAAAAGTAGTTACTTGTTTTTGGAAATAAATAGTGTTTCTGAAACATAATACTAACATGTGCTGCCATCTGTTGAACAGTACAAAAACAATATTTACACTGAATCAGAGGTTAGCTTTTATTACTGTCCGCTGTTAATTGTCATCATTTTGTGAAGAATTATCACCATCAATGAGTCTTGTATTCATTATTATGAGCTGGAAATCAAGTAAATACCAAAAAAAAAGTTGCTTCAGACAAACTTTATTATTGGACAGAAAGGTTACGGCAAATTTTTTTGGAATACGATGGAAATAAAAACATGGATTTTGTAGACTAAATATAAATAAAACAAGTAAAATAAAATTAAAAAAAAAATAAAGTCAATTCCTACTTAGATCAACAAAGAAAAAAATTATTTTAGTTTTTTTTAATTAAATAATTACAATTAATATAAATATGTATTAATGATAGAATCACAATATTAAGTGGCAAAAGAAATTTTTTATCAACGATCTACACGCTTCGTCACTGATAGTATTTATTTCTAAATTTATATCCAGCTTAATATCTTATAGACGAGAAATTTTTTTTCTCCCATATAAGACCAAAATTAATTATTTGAAAACCAAATTAAAGAAATTTATGCTTCGACGAGATTCGATCTGAAGACATGAAGATTCTACTCCGACGCTCTTCCAAATATGCAATTGCAAGACAAATGACATAGTAGAAGCATTGGCTTGTTTCTTAATTCATCTGATAAATTAAATGGTTGGAATGCAATTTAGCCCAACCATCCTTGGCGATAGGAATTATTTGGCGGTATTTTGCCAAATGTGGCTACCCTTATCTGCTACGCGGACTTTCAGCCAAAAAAATTGCCGAATTTGTCAATTTTTGAAATCGTTCCAAGTGGTTAGGCTCAACTGCATTTCCACCAATTAAATTTAATTAAATGGATTAATATTTGAAAAAACTGTATTAACATCAACTGTCATCCAAAACGAGTTTTAAAAAATGTATTTGAACTTGAGTGGATGAATCCAAAGTATTTTATTAACGGTTGAAAATTTGAGCAAGATATATAAATAAATATAGAGAGAGTGTGAGCTAATAGTAGGAATATTAAAAAAAATAATTAAACTTTTATTTAAAGGTGGATAAAAAGATGTAAAAGTAAGTTTTTTAAATGTAAAATAATGCGTTTTATAAAGGCTTGAGGAGTTTAACTGAGGTAATTACTGATAAATTAACTTACCGTAAGTAAGATACTTTTCTCTACGATCAAACTTTTTGATTGATAACATAACGTTAAGTTTTGTAAATAAATATTTATAAGTGTTTAGAAGGAATGAGATATTAGAACAATGTTCCGCATTCCATATTTATAATTTTGCTCCTTTTCATAAGAATTTTATTTATACGGTAAATTATACAAGAAACGTAATCCTTAACGTTCGATAAGCTTTGCTGTGGGAACATATATTAATAATACAGGAATCGGAAAGCTCTTCTACGGAGACGTGTCTGTTATCTCTTATACAGACAGATAAGAACATCATTTTTATAACGTCAAATAGGTAAGTACTTAAGTTAATGGTGTCGAGATAAAACGCCAATAACTGCTCAAATAAACGCCAAACAGTTATTTTGGCGCCAGGAAATTTGAGCAGTTTAGGTAACTAAAATGTCTTCGATTAGGAAAAATGTGATTATTTTATGACAGATAAAAATAATGCTCACTTTTTAAAACTGAAAGCAAAAGAGGCCACATTTTTGCATTCAAATATCTATATTTTTGGGTATTATTTTGTATTTTCTTATTTATTTTATGTAATTTTATGTACTATTTGTGTTAAACACAAACAAAGAAAATGACATTTATGTACATAAATAATTACGTATGAATAGTTAATATTCAATAGCCGTATTTACAACTTTAAATTGTGTATTTACCACTAAGTACATCCTGGAAAAAAAACTTCTATTGTATTGATAACCTTTTAAATTTGAAGATTAGCACACTTTAATTTTTTTAAACAGCAAACTTAAAAAAATGAAATGTTTTAAGTTGTCTTCTCCCTAAAGTCTTAAGTAAGTTTTTTAAGTCTTAGTCACCTAAACTTTTATATTTAGTATAAAGTCTTAGTCACCTAAACTTTTATATTTAGTATAAAGAAATATGTAAAATAATATGAATCACCCTTAAATCATTTCAAATTTGCAAAACGAATAATTATCCTTTTGTGAAGAGATTTTCGAATGAAAAGAAATGTGATTGCAAATGTTTGTAAACTTCCCACTGATAAGCAGCTCGAGAGCTATTGGTGAAGGATATCATAATTTGGATTCTCGGTCACGGGACGAGGATGACACCTGAGCTGATAATTCCATGTCTAAACTTCCATGCTACTCTAACGGGAAAACATGAGACCTCTACCAGATTTAACTTGTATCAGCCTTGCAATACGGTGAGACTTAAGGGCATCAAGGTTCAAGCCTACAATTCGAAGAAAACAACGCCGGTCGCGGATCTGTGACCATGACCACTTAGCTACTGCAACCACCGAATGAAATAGTGACCCCAAAGTACGTTTCGAGTCAAAAAATGATTTGACAGAGCATTCCTTATTTTACATTCGGGAAAGGAAAAAAATGTTGAGTATGTTCCATGAGAGATTTGTTGGAGGGACGCAAACGTACATATCAATATATAGTTCAAAGTGTCATGAGAATTCTTCATTACACTTTGGGGAGTGTTTTGAAAAATTCCATTAATAACACATCGATCAATAACTCCCGAGACTAACCCAGAGATGGCGCTCGTAGTAAACCAGTAACCAGGTCTTTCTAGAGTACTAACCTTTGCTTGAAACGTGTCAAAATTTTAAGTCGATCGGACCAGGAAAAAGGTTTTTTGAAGTGAAGTGAAAAAGGTTTTTTTCCAAGTGGGTGCCGCGATTGCTTTCGATGGAACAAAAACAGCAACGAGTCGATGATTCAGAAAGCTGTTTATCGCTATTTACTCGCAACAAAAAAGATTTCTTGCGGGGAAAAAAATGGGGGGAGGGCAAAAAAAGATTTGGAAAAGCGTTGGAACGATTGTATCACCCTAAAAAGTGATTAACAAAATGTGTTATGTTGATGAATAAAAAAAAAATTTGCAAAGATAATGTTGTTTTCAATGTAAGACTCGGGAGTTATTGATCGATGTGTTACAATGAAAGAATTAAAAAAATAATTCTGTGACAAAGAATTATGTTTTCAAGCTTTCATGTGCTTTTTTCATGCACTTCTATCCAAGTTTACATGAATTCTTCTGTATTATCTTTAAGTTCTAATTATAGGAATTTAGTCGCAGAGTCTCGATCCAATTATGTATATTACTGAGCGTGTTTTTGAAATAAGCACCGTTTTTAAATATGGCTGCTGCAGATCTAATTTTGCCATTTCACTAGGTGCACTGAGTACTTGAAGCACAAACGGCGGTACAGAAGCATTCGTCCGTCCATGTTTACATTTGTCTGTGAGCATTTAGAATGCATCATACAATAAAAAAAAAGTGCCACCCATTGTATGAAATATGCGCTGTGATTCATTTTCTGCAAGCAAAAGACATGAAAGCTGGCGAAATTCATCAACTGATTAGTGAAGTGCTGGAGAAAACCTCATAAGAAATGGAATGATAAAAAGAAAATGGAAGCGTTCAGAGGAAGAATTAGAGACCGTCAACGTCACCTAAAACAGTAAAGCTGAAGCAAATAATTTCGGCATGCAAAATCATGTGCACTGTGTTTCTTTTCGGTGGGGGGGGGGGTTTTAAGTGGGGGGTTTTTGCCTCCTGGTGGCACAATAATTTCCCAAACTTATAGTGACAACTTACCTACAATGGTGTGCAAAACGTAACCAACAATGTAAATTTTAAGTAGATAATCCTGATATTGCAGAAAATGGGTTATTGCGATCAGTACAATGAACACGCAGTTCAGTAGAAAGGTATGCAAATGTCAGGAACAAATCGTCATAGGCGACGTGAGTGTATGCAAAACGCGTGCGGTAGGCAAGCGCAGGTCAAAATACAATAAAACGATGAACGGAGGCGCAATTCAAAACATTCGCTGCATGTGCAAGTGAGTTCTTTCGTGAAATATGGCTAGAAGATATCCCCTGAACGACTTCACACGTGGAAGAATAATCGGCAAGCTGGAAGAGGGGAATAGATTGATAAGTGTTGCTGAAGAGTTCGGAATCAACAAAAGTATTGTTTCGCGAGCTTGAAAGCCTTTCATAGTTACCAGCTGTTAGAAAGGTTGGTGGTAGCCGCCCTAGGAAAACAACTGCAGTGGATGACCGATATATTATCATGCAAGCGAGAAGAGCCCTATACCAGTCAGTAAGCGCCATTGCTCAGCAACTGTTTGCAGCAACAGGGCAACAAGTGTCGCGGCTTACTATGGCCATACGCCTTTACAAACTTGGACTATGATCATTCCCTATGTTCGTCTGTTCTAGGTGCTATTGGACCAGACTTCGTTTTTATGGATGACAATGCACGGCCACACCAGACTGCTGATGTTCCGTAGCTATTGGAAAGTGAAAATATCACTCGAATGGATTGGATAGTTCTCTCCTGATTTAAATCCCATAGAGCATGTGTGAGATGCTTTGAGGAGGCGTCTTGTGGTACGATTACATCCTCCGGGGAACACCCAAAAACTGAAACAGATGCTGATTGAGGAATGGGCACTCTTAACTCTTGAATTGTTGGACAATCTGGAGCCGAGTATGGAGAGATGGTGCGAAGCAATCATTGCAGTAAGGGAGGCCACATTCCATACACTGGTTCATCTTCCTCTTGGGCAGACAATAATGTGTAACGATACAATGAGTTCAATAAAGCCTTTTTTTTTTGTTTGATTCCATACTAAATGCATTGTATTCATTTTTGCGTAACTATGCTTTCGTCATCGTTTAAATGTAAAATGTTGTCTCTCCTTTCTGAATTTTATGTCTCTCAGATGATTTCTCATGGAGTTATGGAAAAAAATACAAATTGTTTACGTTTCGCACACCATTGTATATTTCATCAGGCAATCCAAACCAAAAGGTATGATATGCGCAGCAAAGGTACAGTTTTGCTTCGTTATAATGGCTGTCCACGTGTGACTTCTCGAACATGTGATAGCCTGATACAGCTAATAATAACACCATCTACCTCAGTGTAGCCCTTATCTGACGCCCAACGACTACCACTTATTACTTTACTTAAAAAAAATTAGGTTGCCAGTACCATGATGATGACAAAGCGGACGTGCAGCAGTGATTAGTTCCATCAGGCAGTAGCTTTCCTATGAGGATGGAATGGAAAAGCCGGTTGTATAACATGAAACAAGTCTTATTATTTATGGTAAATATGTTTTTTATTACCAATACAACAGGCAATACAGGCATTATCCTAACGCAAGGTAAATATGTTGAGTAGAAAATTAAGGTTCAGAAATTTTTGTAACAACAAAATGGAGAATAAATTGCTTTTGTTCCTTCTTCAATATCAAAACGCTACTTACATCATAAACACTCTGATATCATATTAAATAATCAGCGTCAATGGATAATTCCTTGAATAAATGATCTAACATTTTTAATCATTTCTCAAAGATTTTGGAAAAATTTAATATCTTACTTTTCATACTTTAATGCATGTATTCCTCTATAAAATTAGAAACGAAATCATCGAAATATTAAAAGGTGATTAAAATTCGTAATATACTTTTCAACGACTATTATTCTCCGAAATCCAATTACAGATTTCATTTTTTCTTAAGTACTTATAACCCATTACGTCTAAATTCAAATTTCATATCTATTCATTTTTTCTGTACATCACAAGAAGGAAAAAAAAATACAAAATCTAATTTCACGACGCTATTAAAGAAATCTCGCATCTCACACGAGCATCCGTCGTGATGAAATTGAAATTTTGGATTAAATTACTAACCCAGTGGAAAAGAGATCCCCACGTCTTATTCAACCTATACATCTCATTGTCACGGGGAAATATTTGAAAAGGAATCTTCCTGCTTTTGACACATCCACCTCTCCCATTCTTTTGAAGAGAGTTAGTGCAAAAGAGCTGCAATTATTGAAATGAAATTATCTCTTCCAATTCCTCATTTGCGCATCATTATCTTCAAGCTTCGAGAGAGGACGTGAAGGTGACATTTGTGAAACGATTGAATTTGCACGTCCCTACCTCTTCGATAAATTGGATATGCACTACAACAAAGGGAACGCGAGAGAACGCGAAGTTTTGAAGAGCAGGGGAACGGGGAGTTTTGTCTCTTTCTCCTTTCTTTGATCTAATTAAATAAACAGTTCGTCGCGTGAACCGAATCAGGATGATATGAGAGGATATTCCATTTCCATGTTTCTTTCAAGTAATGCATTTATCGGGGAAAATTGACGTTTCAGAGGGAATGAGTTATTCACGGTCGTAAATTAGTAATCGTAAATCGTATCGCATTAGAGTTCTGTCGAGTAAATAACAATTAATTAATTAATTAAAATGCGTGGTATGTATTTAATACATTTACGTTTCTCGTTCATTTTCTTCATTAACTCTTCGGGCTTAATTGTAATATAATTACAATTTCTAATTTGAGATTAAATTTCCAATAATTTACAATTATGAAATATATTTTTTTTGCAATTGCAATGACTACTACTGAGAATACTAATTATTATATTTAATTTACGATGGCTGATTAAGATTATTATTTCCAATTTCTAATTTAGGACTAGTGATGGAAATTTAATTCCTCTACGATAACTTTCTCTTTACTTGTTATCCGATTTTCAAAACTTTTAATGTTTTAAAAAACTACATGTGTATTATGTGCAACATAACTGCTTTCTTTGTTCATAGCTATTGTTGGTGTGTTGAGTATTGCAGATATCGCCCCACATGGAAATCGCTAGATGACTTGAGACTTTCACCTCTTGCGAACAGTAAAGAGCACCAAAAGAAACAACACTTTCATTCTGATGATGAAATGAAAGTTGCTATTAAAGCTTAGTATCGACAGCAATCACCGGAATTATTTTTCCGTGGATTTACCTGGCTAGCTTTTCGTTACACTAGTGCGTGGAAATAGATTGTTTGAGTATCTGAAAAGCTAGGGGTTTCCAAATTCCAAAATATGTATGAAAACTGTAAAAACCTGAAAGGGGCAAAATTGATGAAGGAAGATCATAATTTAAAAATTTTAAACTTGCTGTAAAAATATCGTTAGAGAATTTCTTTGTAATTAATATTCTGTCCAGAAATTTATTGGACAAACCTAGTATTATCTCATATTAGATTGTGTAAGATATGGTTTTATAACATTTTTAATAATATTAAAATAAACTAAAAAACATGTATTTTCAGGAAGCACTAATACGTACATTTTTTTTCTTGTTGAAATGTTAGGAATGCTTTTCTTCTTTTTTTTAATACAACGAGTATGGAAGAAGAATACAATTTTTAAAACAATATTTCAGATTTTTTTATTAATAAGATATTCACTAAGACATTTTTGTTTGCAACAGACGTGTTTTTGAAACAGTACATTTGAAAATATGTTTTCAATTACGGATGAATTTTACAAACTTCGTTGAATTCAATTGTGTGCATATAAGTTTCATGTTGTATTGCTGTCGAATTTTAAAAATAAAGAACTGAACAACAAAATGAAATAAATAAGTGTTTGATTTTGTTGTGTGTGTGTGTATTGATTTTTTTCTCATTTACAAATCGAAAGATTTTACTTTATAAAATAGCTCACACATTAACTTTCCTTAGATTATTTTAATTGAATTTAGACATTCGATATTGCAAACTGACGACTAAAATTTTATAAG
>BMAW01055223.1:0-14000 GCA_019974015.1 Nephila pilipes
ATCCTTTCTTTACTAATTTAAACTTTTCTATGCTATTTGATACTTGACTCTTTTACTTGCCGCTCTGCATTTCATTGGTTGTTTCAAGGCAGTTTTCCCTCAAGTATACAAGGACAGGCTGGGACCGAATTTAAGACTGTTTTTGTAACATGTATGTTTTAAAATTATTAGATTTTCCTTGTAATGATGAGAATGATATATTAATAATATTACAGAAAAGAAATAGCAATATTTTAGTGAGAAAGTTGTTTTCCTTTCTTCTTACTTTAATATGGAGATAAATTTTCGGATATATTTGCATTTATATTCCATTTTAAAAAAAGTTTTTCAAAAGCATATACAATTCATTGGAATTTTAAACTTCATAAAAAAAATAATGCACAGAAGAGTCTGAACTAAATTTTTTAATGATATCACTGTATTACATTTTCTTCAGAAAAAAAAACAGAACCTTGTTATTTTGGAAATTATAACATTTTTCTTTCTTTTCTTTTCAAATAAAGATTATTTCTTAAATCTAGGTATTATTTAGAGAAAAATATTTTTTTACTCACTATGTGCATAGGTATCCTTTACAGAAGCTTAAAAATTTAGAATCACAAAGTTTTATTATTCTTTTTCTTTAACAAATAGATATATAAATCAAATATGTATAAAATATCATATCCATATTAAAGTAAGAGGAGAAGAAAAGTTCTGACTAATAAATTACCTTTATAGCTCTATAGAATGATAAGGATATCATATTTAGGGACACAAATATCTAAGCTCCACTGAAAATTTTAAAAGATACTTGTGAAAAAACACAAGGAGTTAAAATTCGGTATTGTGCTGTTCTATGTACGTAATGGTACTCTCAATAAATCATTTCTATAACAAGAGAAATTTTATTCAGAAATCGATAAAAACACAGAGTTATTATTATGTCAACAATGGTGTATATAACTTCACATAAGTTTCAATAATACCCGTGTATCAAATTTCGAGATGTTTCTACAAGTTGTTCCTTCTTGATTATTTCCCTCGAGAAAATATTTCAAGAAGGGTAACTCCTGATTCGGCTAGAAGAAAACCTGTCCAGTCGATTTTGCACTGTTGTTAGCAGCTATTGCATAAGGGAGTTCCCCTTTGGCTAGTTATTTGGCTAGCTTTAATTTCTGCCGCCGTTGTTGAAGAGAGTCGCCGAAATTCTATTTATAACACCTACCATGACATTCAGATTTGCGAAAGGACTTCATACGAATAAATTATTAGAATGCTCCTCTCAATTGTGATTCAATAACAAATTTAATAAAGCCGTGTTTCTTAAAATAGAATCTGACTTTTATGTCTTGCGTCATAATCATGAATAAATTCATTCTTGCATATATTCCTTTGAGAGTTTTTAGAACTATTTGATTATTTTATTAATATTAAATTATTTAAAACAAATATGTCCCAATAATAGTTTTAAATATATGATGAAGATTTCAGTTCATTTATTTCGAAGAAAAATAATTATACAGAACGAAATTCGCAGCACTGTTGAATAGGCTTGTCCTTTGCTATTATATTTCATATATATATATATATATATATATATATATATATGAAATGTATTTTCTTAAGCGTTTGTTCAACATTAATAAAACATTCAATACATGGCCGGAATACTTTTATTATTTGATTGTAGCAGAATTTAGTCTGGCTTTGGCTACCAAAGGCCGAAGTGAAACTAACGTAAAAATCTCAGATGATCATCAGAGAGGGGGTTCTGAGCTAGAGAGAGGAGTAGTAAGAGAAGAGAGTTGTTACAGTAAAGCCGGTAGGATCACCGGCCTACCCCATTGGATTTCGAATGAAACATATTAATATTTAGATTTAATTTGTGTGAGAGAGATAGAAACCATGCAGATCAATTCTCCATATATAATTAAATTTTACTTCTGCTTTCTGACTAATCCCCGCTTGAAGGCCGCAGCAGACCATCATCTCCCGACCGATGTGAGGAACTTAAAGCCTTACAGATGATGCCGCCAGGGCTGTGATAACCGTAATAGTCAAAATAACTGCAAAAACATCGATAAAAAAAGAGCGGAAGGATTCAATCATCATTCCAGAAATCTTTGTGATTATTTACTACTGCCATTTGTGTGGCGGATCATCTCTCCAAGCCATTACAAAAAACATTGGAACTGACTACAAAATTGATGCGGTGTGTTTAAAGATGTTTTCATTCATTCAAAACCACTTGAAAAGCGCGGAATATGCAATGCAGTCCACAAGAAAAAAAATGTTTCCTACAGTTCATTTGTGAAAAAAAAATTATACTGTTCGAAGTGCAGTTTCTCCACGTGAAATTACCAACAATAAGGAAAGATTTATGTTTATTCATCTTGGAATACTTACAGCTTATTACATGTATAGTGAAATGGACTTTTCTAAATTGGATACGAATTTTAAAATTATTCATCTAAAATTCTGATATTCGACATTCGTGGTAAAAGAAAAATATTCTTAATCTTTATGAATATAAAAAGTTCACATATTTTGAAATTTAATTAAATAGTTTGAAGCTTATTGAAAAGTATTGCATCATTTGTATCATCAAAGCTATGAAATAATTCTGTTTTAAAAGTATGTCTAGTTTCTTAAAGTTTTTAACTATAAAAAATATGATATTTTATGATATAGGTGAAAAATAATTTTGAAATTAGTTCTAAATTTATTTTAAGTTTGTGCAATATATGAAAAATAACATTTAATTTTATGTGTGTGGTAAAACCAAAAATGTGCTTATGTTTAGTATTTCAGAATATTTGTAGTAAAACATTTTTTAAATTTTTTAAAAATATAAATTGAAATCTCACTGTTGGTACAAAATGAACAACAAACAAAAATAATAATATATGATATGTAAATGAACATGATTAAATTTTAATAATTTGTGCTTTATTTGGAAATTAATTTGAACAAAGTTTATTAAATATGTGTTGTGGATATTTTAAAATGATATCATACGAAATATTTTTGATTTACTATATTGATTTGAAATTATCATTAATTAGTTTTGAAATTATTATAAACAGTATTTTGTATTAAATAAGTATTGAGGAATATTTTTTTATTTTCTATGTTTTTGACTTGAATAAAACATATCGTGTTGTTTGACAGTACTTAATTGAGAATGATAAATAATATATTGATTTGAATGAATATGTTGCATTACAATAAGAAATGTTATATATTTTTTGAAATGAACATTATTTGGTTCTAAATGAGAGTCAACAATGTGTTTTTGCAAAAGATAAAATTAATTTTTTGGCTTACGAGGTGGCTTTTTGAAGTTGTTTAACTTTTGTTGGCTTATAATCTCCAAAAAATGTAAAACAACTTCAAGGTTTTCTTGGTTCTGTAAATATATATAATACATTTATTGATTGTTATGCTAAAATTAGAGAACCCTTAAGCAATCTTCTTAAAAAAGATCAATAATGGATATGGACAAAATCTTTTGAAGTGTTAAAATCTAAATTAGTAACTAAACCTGTTTTGCAATTACATGATCCTAAATTACCTCATCATGTGTTTTGTGACGCTTTACAAATAGCCATTGAAGGTGTTTTAAAATAGCCTGATAGTTCTGTTAAATTACATCTTGTATCATATCATTCTAGAACTTTAAGAAAATATGAACACAATTATTGTATAACTGAATAGGAATGTTTTGATATAGTAGATGCCCTTGATAAATTTTATTATTATTTACATGGGAAAAATTCATAATTCCTACAGATCATGCTGCTCTTGTTTGGCTAAAAAATGTGAAATATTTAAGAGGTCGATTATTTAGATGGAATTTAAAATTAAGCATGTTTGATTATGAAGTTAAATACTTAAAAGGAATAGCTAATGTTGAAGCTGGCATGGTATCAAGGCATTCTATAACCCAATATATCCAACACGCTGTGCATTTACTTGAACTATTTGAGATAAAATATTTTCAAAATTTAGATAATTTATATAATTCAAAATATAAAAAAAAAATGATTATGTAATTAAACTGAAAAGAAAAATTTAGTTAAAATAGTTGTACCTTTTTCTCTCAGGAGAAAAGTTTTGCAAAATGCTCATGAACAATTTGGACATCCAGGTTCTCAAAAAACGATAAACTTAATTACTCCCCAATATTATTGGCCTCGCATTGATCAAGATAATTAAGCTTTTGTCAAACAATGTCATGTTTGTCAACTAAATAAAAAGAAAAGTCAGAAGAGATTTGGTCTTTTACAGATTATGCTCTCTAAGGATCAACCTTTCGAATGTCTTTCTGTTGATACTGTTGGAGGATTTAATTATTATAATTCTACAAAAAAATATCTTCATATAGTAATTGATCATAGAACTAGATAAGTTTGGGCTATTCCATCAAAAATTGAAAAATCTAAAATTTATATTAATATTTATAAGAAAAAAATTTCAAATTCAAATGCCATCTATATTGCTAACTGATAGACATGGTGCTTTTCCCTCTTCTAGATTCCCACATTTTCTTAGAAATTACAATATCAAACATTTACTAACTTCTTCACAACACCGACAGACAAATGGAAAATGTAAACGTTTGAATCAATCTATTGTAACTAAATTAAAGTGTTAAGTTAATTCCTCTTCTTTTAAAATTCCCTTGAAGTCCCTCCACTCAGACCATGTGGTCTCTGCCGTATATAATGAAATTTCCCTAGTATTTAAACAAAAACACAGTGAAAAACGCTCGCTTCTCCTTCTCTTCTTACTCTCTTGCTTACTTATGACGTCATAATCTGTAGCCAACGGCGGAGTGGTGTAATTCCCGCCATGTTGAAATGCTAAATAAAATCAAAATAAATAAATAAATAAACTACATAAGACAAATCACAATAAAATAAATCTGAGAGTCTACAACACTTGTAATCTACTCATACGGTTTTTCCTTTTGGATAGTTTTGTGAAACTACAATTAGCCTCGACTGTGTTATTTTTATAACTTTAATTCAATAGTACTATGTAAAAGACAATTGTTACATATGTATATATATAAATGAGTGTGAGTGTGTGTGTGTGTGTGTGTATGGATTATAAACCTACAACATTTAAAAATAATGTGGAAATAAACCTACTAAAAGAAAAAAAATGTAATTAAAAAGATAACCCCAATTCAAACTATAAATATTATGAAATGTAAAAATTTCTAATGAAAATAAGTAAAAAATTAATTGAAATACATCAAACAATATACTAATTTAATACAACAAAAAACCTCAGAGAATTAAGAGAAAAGCAACAATCAAGAATAAAAGTTAAAGATAATGTAATTAAAACTCTTCTATACTTTGTAATGGTATAATGTGTGCTTGTACTAGTATTACGGATCCAACTACCACACTTTAGTGAATTGCATTACAGCAAGATGTTATGAAACTAAATTATATATATATATATATATATGGGGGTTAGGGTGTATTACACATCCTTGTGATGTTGTATTTGATGTTTGTATTCAGTTAAAGAAGTTAGTGGTTAACAGTTTGAAAGTTTAATTTTTTTAATCATTTTGAAAGTTTATGCATTGTGTAACATGTGCTTATATTTCCAAGCCATGATGGAATAAATAGAGTGAGCTTTTGAATCTCACACAACCAGTTTTATCACAAGAGAGAAGAGAAAAAAATGATCAATAGATCTTGCAGACTACTTTTATACCAGAGCAGAAAACGGAAGTTCCCGATATAATTTCTTAAGTCTTCGATACAATGGGGTCCAGAAGATACTTTAGCTCACTCGGGTCAAATAGGAAATTAGTACGTTTAAAATTGGAAGATAAAAGTTCGCGTTAAGAAACTTAATAAGACGAAACATCACATATTAATTTTTCATCACAATTCCCTCCCCTCTCCACGTGACTCGTACAACTTAGCCAGGGCTACACATTCCAGCGAAGATGGAAGTTTTGTTACAGGTTTGTTTTTAAAATTTTAATATACATTGCTTTGTTTACATGTCATGGAATGGAATAATTTTTTTGAAAAACCTAATGTAGTTGCACTAAATATTCCCTACATATTCAAATAATATGATTACATATAACAATCAATTATAAAACTAAACATGTATGTGACATTGAAAAAAAGATTGTTACAAAAATCAAAAAATCATAAAAACATAATTGTCTCAACTGAATATGAAGGTGATAGTTGGCAATACAATTGATTTTGTGTCAGTGATACTGTTTGCTTAAAATCGGTGGTACAATATACTGTTTCTTCTTGAAGACAGTTATTCATAGAACAGAATTGTAAACAAAATTTTTCATACGAAAAACCTCACATTTATTGAATTTTTTTCTCAATAAAATGAGAATTATGTCTAATTTTAGTATCATTGTGAAAATCTTTCGTTCTTTGTACAGCTAATTTACGTGCTTCGTCTACAGGTTCATAATATTTGTTCTGACTTGTAGCTGACTGATTTGGCAATAGACCAAGCATCCAGTAAGCTGGTGGATATTTAGTTTTTGAGTGTGGAGTCAAAAACTGTATTCATTTATTGCTTGATGTAATGAATTTATCCACGAAAGTTTAGTGGAAGAAGAATTTAAATTATATCTAAGTCTTGTAACAACAGATTGATTAACACGTTCAAATTTACCATTAGTTTGAGGGTAGTAAACAGCAGTTTAACAAATATTCGATATTATATTTTCTAAGATTTTTTATTGTTTAAAATTATGCATTTTAAGTTTTTTTTAAAAGAAATTGATAGAAGTCAAATGTAGTATTTCTATCAATTCATAATTTTCAGGAATTTCAATTTGGAAAATTAGTTTCAAGGTATTTAGGTAAGTTTTAGAAATTTTATTTTTTTGAAGGAAAAGCTCATGCAGGTTTTATTGCACGATGAATAAAATATGTGAAATATTTTATAGAATTATAGCAGTGAAAACTTTTAAAAGATACATAGATATACATTTAAATGACTTACTTCTAGGAGGAACTTGTGACAGAAAATCAAATCTATATATTTTTCGTTTCTTATTACGTTGACATACCATACAATGCTTAAAAAATCAATAATATCAGGTGTATTACTAAGTCGATAGTATTAAGGAGTAATTAAATTTAACATTTTTTGAACTCAGAGTGACCTAATTGTTCAAAAACTTGATTTAATTATTTTAATCTTAATGAAAATAGTATGCAAATGTCTTTTTTAATAACTATAGCCTTTTTGACTTCATGTTATTTAGGTCCAAATAAATTATAATTATTTTGTTTGGGTTGATTTCTTAAATGTCAAAATAAAATAAAAATAATAAGAAAAAACTGAATGTTGAAGGTGATGAGAAACCGGATGCTTGGATAACATATCAGCTTCAATGTCAGTAGTACTCATTAAATACATTTAATTCCACAGTCATACATATTTAACTTTAGTGACAAGCGGAATAATTTACATCTTACATTTTTAACATTTTTGAGCCAAACAAGAACGGCATTACCAGCTTGAACGAAATTTTTATACTATGAAGGTAGTAATTAAATTTCTCTAATGCATCTATTATTATGAGACACGTTCTTGTTCTGTCATCGCATTATTGTTTCATAGTCTCTTAAAGCTCTAGAATGATAAGCGAATGGGCCTAAAACGTATGAGGCATAATGTTGTTTCAATACAGTTCCAACACTTTTTTTGTGATGTCTCAACAAAAACATTACATGTTGCATCAGGATTATATGAATGCAAAATAGGTTTAGTCATTAAACAATTTTTAAATTTCCAAATACATTTTGAAATTTATTAATCCAATTAAACTCCAAATCTTTTTTAAGGGATATCTAAGCTTAACATATTCAGGAATTAATTTATGGTACACAATTATTGACCGTAGAACCTGTGAAGTATTTTACATTATTTGACGATTTCAACTTTTTAATAGATTGAATATTAGTATTGTTAGAAGTATTTACAATTTCATAACATAAAAGGTAATATCAGGTTGAGCAAAGGCATATTTGGATAGTATCAATTTAACATTTTACGTTTGACAAATGTCATAGATCGTTTTAAAATGGTTAGAAAGGAAGATGTTAAGAAAAGGTGGTAAGATGTTAAGAACATTCTTTTCTTGAAGAATAGTGCAAAATTATATCTTGGAAATAATTGCTAAAAATCAATTTTATATTTAGTTAACATTCTTCAAATTAAGCTATTGAAAATTGCAGGAGCTATTTCAGTGTCAAATGGAAATCTACACCAAACATTTAAGCCAAAATTAGTGCAGAAAGCAAATTTTTCGGTATCTTTTCGATCAATGGGTATATTGTAATACCCTGAAATTAAGTCTAACGAGGAGAAAAAAATTTGATTGAGATAATTTGTCTAATAAACTCTCCGTGAGAAATGATGGCTTAAAATCTAATTTACACAGAACATTTATCTGAAAGCTATGCATAGTCTTTATTTTCCTTCATAACGTTTGAAATTTAAAGTTACTGGAGCTGAATAAGGACAACTGTTTTCTTTTATTAATCAATATTTCAATAGTTTCTCAACGTGACGCTTAATTTCTTTTTCTGCAGTAGGATAAATACTCTAATGTCTCAGACAAACAGGCAAATCAGATTTTCTATACAATTCTTTGAGGTTCAACTCTGAGTTGATTATTATCAAACTTATATTTAGAAAAAAATTGAGTCTTAATTATGCATTACTTTTCCTATCTCTTATCTAACCTCCATGACAGTTTGAAGTAGAATCACAGAGGTCTGGGAATAATAAGAATTGACATTTAGGTAAAAAATGACCTAGAATCTAGAACATAGATTTAATCATTAATTGAATAATAGTACCAATTGTTAAGTATCTTGAATATGTCTTTAGTAGGTTAATTGTACCCCATTTTTTGTACAATTATGAGTGGGAGATTATTCAATTTTAAGTGATGCTTTACCACAAAATTAAATGATATTATGAAAATTGTCAAACCGGTGGCTAGGTAAGGATACATTTTCATAGTATCTGAATACTTCCCGTAGTTGTCAATTCTAGTTTTTCTCCTTTTGAGCTTCAACATTAGGTGGAGCAGGAATTGTATAAGTTATTTGTCCTACAAGGAGTTTAAATGGACAAGTTTGAGCACAGTGATAGGCAATCTCAATTCCTTAGTACTCTCAAAATCTTCAGAGAGTAGCATGTAACTTATTTTGAAAATAAAGTTTTGCTCTATTAAAAGGTTTAAAAGTTTGATTAATAAAAAGGGTTTTGTGCCAAGGTATTTCGTCTAAAATGACCAAGTTGTCAAAACCGATATTTATCGATAGGAGAATTAAATTTTTGTTTAACAGTATTGCAAGTGTTTTTAATTTAAAAAAAATCATTCATTGTATTGATATCTTAATAATTTGGTACTGGTATACCCATTCTGTTAAATTATTAGGAGGAGTTTTCAAAGTAATTGCCTTAAATTAACGGTTAAGTCATTAATTAATCCTTTCAGTATCATTAGGGTGGTAAATCTTAATTATCTACCTATTTTCAGTTTTTTAAGGAAGTATTGAGCAAATTATTTTCCATTGAATGTTTTTGTGAGAGATCACTTCAGTTGGTATTTCATGGGGCTATATACATTTTAGTTAAAAAGCCAGTGAATTCCTTTTAATTTTTAGCTCTTTCATAACATTTCACGTATTAGTTATAAGGAATTCCTTTTTATTTAATTAAGAAATATTTTACAATAAATCCTTCATAGTTAATTATTTTCATTTATGTATTACTAGTCTTTTAACCATGAACTCACATTCATATTATTATTTGGGTCAAAATAAATTAATTTCATGGGTATATTATTTTCATTTTCAGGACTTGGAAGTTATGTTTTATTAACGTTTGGGTCATATTTGTTTTCTTGCCTCCAAACAGTAACATTAAGAATAAAATATACTGCATAGATAAAATTTCAAAATATAGCACAGTAATCATAATCTAAAAGCATATATAAATTGAAGATCTTAATTCATAATTTACAATAAACAATGAAAATTATCATCATTAAATAAAACGAATAAACATTTCAAATTTTAAGACTTAATTACAAATTATGAATTTATACGTCAGCATTCTGAATAATAAAAACAATTACGAACTTGAAACTTTGTGATTGTTTCTCCCTATTGAACGAAACTATTAAAACACAAATGCAATTTATTTTCTCTTGAAAAATCACGGTGTGTTTTGAAATTTATATTCACGGTCTGTAAATGAAATTGGAAGCTTTTCTTTCACATAGTTCAATATTTTCCTTCGAATTGCAGAAGGGAATGTGCAGACAAAACAATAAAATTTTTAATCGAAGATATTTTAAGAAAAAAATTCACCATTGGAAGCATGGAACAAACACATTTCTGAAGATACAAAGTGAAACGATTTGTACGTAATTTCTGATGATCATTTTAAGTTCAGAAACAAAAAATACATTTTTGATTAAATATGTATTTTTGATTTATGATTTCCACATCTTAAAGGGGAATCAAGGGTGTATGTTCCCTTGTTTCACTGAGTCAGTAAACCTTATAGGAAAGAGATAAAACACCATCAGAGTATTTCAGGGTCCAAATTTCGTATTGACATAAAAAGAAAGTTTCTGAATGAGGAAAATTAAAAATATATCAAAATTTATGGAGTGGCTAGATTAATTGTCTTACGATTTCCAAAATTGTTGGCTCATTTTACTTTGAATTCTTACACTACTTATGATTATCTGTCCCTATGGTAAGAGTATAATGTTGGTCACCTAATCATCTCAATTTATTATTTCCATTAAGACTATTAACATATAATTTAATGTATAAGGGATTGGTATCTTTACCACATACTAGACCATTATTAATTTGTTTCATTACCGGAATTCTTAGGGGTATTTAGTGATAATCGATTAATATTTTCACTCTATTCTGGTAGATGAATATCTTACTTTATTTAATGTAAACATGATAAATTCCCTTTTTTGCATGAGTTAAATTTTTATTTGTCCATTATCACTATGTAATCAAATAAATATTTCAATAAAACTTAATGCATGTTAGAATGCTTTAACTCTTTAAATAATTTGTTGTTCTTGTCCCGAAAATTTCCAAATAGTAAATTAATGATGTTTATTTCGAGTCCATAATTCATTTTTTTTAAAAAAAATGTTTTCAACGATATATTTTCTAGTGCTAAGAAAGATAGAAAGAAGAAAATTAGTTATAGAATGAAATATATACTATCTTCTTACTATCTGTTAGAAAACAGTACTAATTAAAATGTTGTAGAATATTTGTAAAAATTCAAGTCATGATTTACTTCATGATTTATTCCACGATTCAAATTCATGATTTATTTGTTTTAAGTACGTAATTTACTATAAGTACATGCGTTATTGAGTTGCAAACATGTCAATCACTTAAACAAAACTATTTTGCGAAATCATTTTAGTTTTCGTCTAGACTCCTATAAGCATTGAGATACATACCAAACCCAATGTATAGGATAATCTCTCAATCCCTCTTTTTACTGCTACTTTTGTAGTTTCTCAAACCTTTTTATGATCATATATATCGCAAAATAATCTTTCTCAAACGCTTTGACACCTAGACGATTTTCTGCAATCGATTTAGGGTGCTTTGACCTCCCTAGAGTCCTATGCATCTCCGGTGCCTTGAAGTTACATCTCATGGGGAATAGCAACCCCAAACAATATCAGATGATTTTTCTGAACATTCTTGACGTAGTTTAGATAATTTTTTTTGTAAAGTACTTCGATTTATTGCAATAGAGGTCCAATGTTTGTTATCATAAGCAATTGCCTTTTAATGAAAGAGATAATGTAGAAATTATCTTTGGTCAAGCTTTAATATTCAAATAACTGATGTTTATTTGCCATCTCTATATTTAATTTAAATACACAATTCAAAAATTTAAAAAATAATGTTGTAACATAAATTTCTACTGGAATGACTCTGCAATGTAAATTCGATCGCTTTCCATTATTAATGAAGAATCTATTCAATTATTTCTATTTTTCTTATTTTATAATTGTTAGAATAAATTGTAATAACTTATCTTCCTTTCTTATTCAATCACTTGAAATAAAAGACAAGAGTATAGAAATAAATTATATTTTTACAACGTTTTTCTGAATTTCACCTGGTGTGTATGTGAGAGTGTGTGTGTGTGTCATCAAATTTTCGATCGTTAATTTAACCAACTTCCCATCAAGCTAGAGCTTTGAAATTTTGGGAATCGTTCATACTCGCCTAACAATGCAATATTTAGACGTTTGCGACAAGTTTTAACTCATATTTTTTTAAATAATGCAGTTCATCCCAATCACTTGGCGCAATTTGAATAATTGCCAAACTTGGCGATTTTTTTTTTTTTTTTTTTTTTTTTTTTGTGGCTGAATGTTAAGTCCGCTTCGCGGACCAATTTAGCAACTTTTGGCAAAATACCGCCAAATAATTCCTGTCTCTCCAAGAGTGGTTTGACTAAACTGTATTCCAACCATTTAATTTACCGGATTAATTAATTTTAGTTAGTTTTAACGTTGTTACGTATTTCACTTGGTGTGTGTCTGTATGTATGTGTATCAGTGTGTCATCAAATTGTCTATTGTTAATTTAACCAACTTCCCATCAAGCTAGAGCTCTGAAATTTTGGGAACCGTTCTTATTTGCCTAACAATGCAATATTTAGATATTTGCGACCAGTTTTAACTAATATTTTAATAATTTTTTTTAATAAACTTTGCCACCATATAAAAACGTTGTTTTTAAAAACGGTGGTTTTTATTTCGAATTATTATAAGTTTTGCCATATTTTTATAAAGAAATATCTAACTTCTCATTAGTTTACGACGCGCGTGATTAACGGAGCATATCATTTATTAGTTTATTTTTTGCTCAAAATACAGAAACCTTTTTTTAATATATATTTTTGATACAAATTTGAGTTTTCCTTAAAATGGCTTTATATGAGTGTTTCCTTTGAAATGTTTACCTATTAAATTAATTAATCATTTATTAAAAATGCAGGTTAGCAATACAGATTATAAAAAATAGTGAAAATACCATAAAACTTTAAGTACTTCCTAAGCAGTGCAAGAAATTTATTAATTAGATGCAATAACGTTAAGCATTACTTTAAAAAAAAAATACAGAATACCACAGAAATTGTCTGTGATTTATAATCAAAAATTATGTATAATATAGATTAAAAATTTATTCGGAAACAGAATCTATAACATAGGCCGGTGTTGAACTTACTTGACCAGATTGCATATGGTCTTTGAAGCAATGCTGAAACCAAAAAAAGAGAGTAACTTAAGATATTATTTAATTTAATATATAAAATTATTTAGCTACCAACCGGTAAGTACTAATAAGTAATGAACTGTTTTTAAGTAGTTTTACAATTATTTAATATTTCTAAGATTCTAGAGAAACTGATTGAACTGCTATGAATAATTATCAATAGATTTCAACTCGAATATTCTCTGGCATACTTTTGAATCTGTACTTAACTTCAGCATGTATGTTGAAGACCTAAAATTCTCTTTAAATTTATACGAGAAATTCGCAAGCTCATGATCCATGCTATTTCATTCAAAACATAAACGTAAATATTGGAGCAACTGTAGACTCGTCATGTAGAGGAACTGAGGCATGTTAAGACCGGTGGTATGGAAGTTTAGAGGAAATCATCCCAGCTCAGGTGTCATCCTGATCACTTGACCGAGACTCAAAATTACGAGATCCGTTGCCAGTAGCTCTATCATTTCTTCGCTGTGCAACATTAATTAGTAATCAATCAATCAATGATGGTTCTTTCTTTAAAAAGGAGCATAAAAGATTGTACTTAAGTTTGTAAAACGTTTTTATGTATATATATATGAATACACACATATATATATATGAATATATATATATATACATAGATATATGTAT
>BMAW01055223.1:14100-71192 GCA_019974015.1 Nephila pilipes
ATATATATATATATATATATATATATATATATAGATAGATAGATAGATAGATATATACGTATGTTGTCCACGGTATTTAGCTGGGAAGCGGCTGTTGTCATAGCCTTACAGATAAGATTAGATTCTTATGAAATGTTGTTACTTAAGAAGAAAATTATTCATTAAATTTATATTATATATGTATATTTGAATACGCTTCAAAATTATTTGTTTCCTGTAGGTGACAGAATTTTAAAACACTGTATAGATCAAATCAAATTTTATAGACACATTTTTCGGATCAATAAAATATTAAAGGACAAATAAATCAATAGTTATAATGTCTTAAGAATAAACAAGTTTAAGATACTAATCAATATAAATTGGATTTTGTTAAGCAAAGACGCCATTCTGTGTTTTACGAATTTCATCTGATTACAGGTGTTATTGAATGCGAAAAAAAAAAAGTGAAATTTAAAAACAGATTAACTCGAAATAAAAAAAAAATCATAAACTCTTAAATTTCGTTTAAGGTTTTGCTTCAAATTCCTTTTTTTTGGGGGGGGGGGCCTAGATATGATTTTATACAAAATGTTACTCTGTATGTGTCGTATTCGAAATATCTAGCATTTATATTTACCTATTATTTCTATTTTAAAAAGAAATAATTTATTTTTATGAAAAACACAGTGATATTCATCCAATTAAGTATTTTTAGTAATAAATTTAGTAAGTTTCGTAGATGATTCTTCTAACTTTTTTAATTGTGTTGTTCATAACAGAAATATATAAATTAAGTCAATTATAATAGAATTCTTCTTTATCTAACATATATCTCAGTTATACTGCTGTTTTGTAATTTTTGAAACTATCTTCGATTCCACTATAATATTTTGAGTAAAACAATTGTGTTTCAGCTGGTTCAAACGATGCAAGCTCCCTCAGCCACTAGCCTTTTGCACACTATTGGCTAACAAAATGCAAATAATATGTCTTGGGGGTGTCACCCTAGCTTCAGGGGGTGAAGAACATTCACTAGAAAGTGTCAATAAAGTTTATGTCATGGAAAATCCTAAAGAAAACGTTTGGAAAGAAGATGTCCCGATGCCTTTGGAGTGTCACAATGTAATAGGGAGCAATTTAGGTAAACAATTTTGTTTTTAATGAACAAAGGTAATATTTTATAAATGAAATAAAATTCGATAACAGCTAAGCATCCTTCTAATTGAAGTGAATATAAAATATTTTCAAATTATTATATTAGAATATAAGTCTTCAGTGCTAGTTAGAAAAAAAAGTAAATATGAGAATGGTTACAAAAGTATTTATATTTGACAACAAAGGGCGTTTCTAAGGCAAGCAAGTGTTAACATTGTTGTTGCCATCTGTCATGTGGCGCGAAACGTAATTTCGCACTTATTCAGAGTTTAGTTTTAATTGCTGCCGCGTCCAGTAGTCCCTGTCGATGAGACCTGGATCTTTCATTACATACCGGAAATCATGCAACAATAAAAACAATGGGCTATTCCGGTGAATCTTCGCCAAAAAGGCGTAGTTGATCTCAATAGCTTAAAAAGTTATGGCGAAGATTTTTAGGATTTAAAAGGGCTACTAAATCATGGATTTCCGAAAAAAAAAATATTAAAAAGTGATCCGTAAAGCGATCATTGAGCAATATTAAAATGAGTTACACCTCAGTCCCCCACCAAGTATTTCAATCCCTGTTCCTAATTCAGATAATTTTTGAGCCACTCTCGTAAAACAGTTAATCCCATTATCCATTGCTAAGTTTAAAGAATTCAACTTATTTTTTAGGAATAAAATGTAATTTCTCGAAAAAACACAAAATATAGCTTCTTATATATTTATAAATGTATGGCTAGATTTAGAAATTACTCACAGAATCACAAACCAAATAATAACATTTAATAAGCCCTGATATTTATAATTTTTAGAATTACTTTGATACCAGCTGGTACACCCGTTTTTCCCACGGATAAATTGAAAAATAAAATAATTCATTTGACGGCATTCGATTTTTTTAACGAGACTAACATTTAAATATTACTTTGAATAATTTTGATTGAACCGTAAATGTTTTTTAGATTTAAGAGACAGTTAGAACTTCTTCGTTTTTTTATAATGTATTAATTTGATCGATACAAATGAAACTGTATTCATACTGTATACCAAATAGTCATACCGTCTACCGAATGATTATACTCTCATTAGTATAAATAGATTTCTAGAGGAAGCAATTTTAAAAAAAATAATTCTTAAAATTAATCTTTACTACGCTATTTTTAAAAATCTGAGAGATGTAAATTCAGCTAATTAATTAGTTATCCCGAAAAGCCTACAAATATATAGCTTAAACTTCGGTAAGGATAAAACTTAAAAACATGGAAAAAAATTTATTAAAATTAAAATTAATAATTTTTTGAAAACAAATTGAAAAATAATTTTTAAAGAAACTCAATATTGCTTCCATCTGTTGGGGGGGGGGATGGGGAAAAAGAGGTTTTGAAAAAAAAAATTCTCAAAAATTTTTGTTGAAATGATTTTTACCGGGAATATGATTTGTCTTCGTCCATGCACCATCAAAGCTCCCTAAAAATTTCTAGATATCATCAAAGGTGTAGGTTTGCATATCGGACAGACAGACATTCAAATTTATATATAACGCTATTGCTCGAATAGAAACTGGTCCATACAAATAGTTATCTAAAGCTGCCTTTTGACGAGACATAACTGGTTATTGGTAGGGTCGTTTCCATCATGGCGTATATATCTTCACGAGTCTCTTGACGGATACTCTTCTTCTACTAATTTTTTTTCACAGGTAAGTAGCAGCAAGAGATTAAAGGCCTTGTTACACTATCTAAATATAATTCAGATTGTAATATAGGGGCTCACAAACTATTGAACCGTGGATCGTTGAAATACTCGAGCCCCTTCCCTAGACCCCTTTTTCTTAGTTTCTAACATGTCACAATGTTAAAATATGAAATTTGTTTTTTTAATTGATTAATATTAATATTTGACCAAAAACGAATAAATAATTAAAAATAGCAAGTATGAAATATAATATTAGGGATAAAATATTCTTCAATTAAAAATATTTATTTATTTAATAAAAAAAAACTTGTTTTTTTAAATAAATATGTATTTACTGACCTTTTATCTAAAAAATTTCAAATTATATTGTAAAAATAACACAACGATGTTTAATATTTGTTAAATGCAAATATTAATAACTATTATGAAAGAAAGAAATTATTACGAATAAAAGAGTTTTTGAATAAAAGAGTTTTTTTTTTTTTTTTTTTACTTTCAGTTGCTAGTGTGTATATGTATTTACAGAAGAATGATATTGAGCATGACTTTCCCTGACGTATAATCTAATTTGATAGATCTTTTCATGGACTTTTGCTTTTTAGCATTTATCTTGTATTATAATAGATAATTTTTATAATGACATTCTATTTCTTCAGTTTCTCAGAAGGTGCAGTAAACAATTTTGGGAATAAAGAGTGGAATTTTACCATATTGTACAAATAGATATTCTACAAAAATGAAATCTAAATGCAAATAAAGGCAATTGTTAGGCTTTTGTGTCGGAGAATAGAGATTTTCCCCTTATTTTAAAAATAAATATAATTACATTTTCTTATCATTTTTAGAATATGCATATTAATGGCTGTTAACAATGATAATGCGTTGAAATAAATGTGACAGGATATTCCTAAAACAAATTCCTTCTGTGAAGGGAAAATTTATCAAATACAAGAAGATTTATGTTTTAAATAAAATGACAAATTTTCTTTTGACAAAAGATCGAAATTGAAGATGAAAATATGAAAATATTGTCATATTTTCATCTGAAGATGAAATTATCCTCACCTTAATAAATAGCATAAAATATTTTAAAACTAAATTTACCTAAGTCAAATGAAAAAAACGAATGTAACCAAAGATAATCATTAAATGTTTCAAGATAAAAGTGCACAAATATAAAATATGGAGATAAAAAGTAAACTTAGAAGGAGGATGTGGGGACGAGAGAGAAAGAAAGAGATGGTAACTGGGAATTGATAAAAATGTAAAGGGCTGTTACACGCATTTGTACTCAGCAAAACTGAGGCAACTTTAATGCGATGTTTTATAAAAGAACCCCGCCTTCTTAAGTAGTTTCCCAAGTAGATAAAACTCTTTATTATAATATTTGGGCGCGATTAAGTAGTTGCTTCATATCATTAATTTACACAGGCATTTAAAAATATTTTTACTTGCATAAAATCAAGGGCATCTCAGAAACTATGCAATATAATTTTAGCAATTTTTGTAGAATGATACATAATAACTTGACCCATAAATACCAAAGGGAAAGGTTAAAAGCGCTACATATTGTATAATAATGTAGTATGAAACAATGAAAATGACAACAATACGTAATAAAAAGTATTGAAGAAAGAATAACTGGGTAAAAACCTATAGTATTCACTTTATGGCTTCCCTTTGAAGGGATTTATAACGATATTTGCTTAAGCATTAATCTTTCATAAATAAGAAACCAATTCCTCAAGTAACTCAGGAACGTCTTACATAGAGTTCTATTACTTTATTTCGATTTCTCTGGACAGTCCTAGATCAAAAGGTTCAAAAAATGTAGGGGCTTTCGTTCACACATCTATTATTATTACTCTGTATATCATCACATTTATCCCACAGAAAATGTTATATTCTGTCATGTTCTAAGAACGATTTCGCGTTGATGACTTCCTTTAGGATAAAACCCTGTAACGTGAAATATCTAATATAACTTCACGTGATAAATAAAGAAAACACGAGTCCACTGGAATTAATTCCAGTTTATTGTTCTTTCCATCAAATAAAATTCTTCTTTTGATGTTAAATCAATGAAATTCAAACCCTTGGACTTATATATATATATAGTTTATTGTGATTCAACAGTTCCAGTGGTGGCTACAAACTCTGAAGTTAATTACCGATCAGTGAACATTCTGTTACAATTGGTAGCTATTATCATATGCCTTGTCTTGAGAAGCAGTTTTTATACATTTACGAATACGTCTAGACAACTTTTATTCAAAGTTTCAAAAGTACAACAGTTAAGAAGTTCTTAAAATTGTTTTAATAGAGTTAGTGATAGTTTATTTTAAAATATTCACACATCTCTTTGCTTCCATGATTGGCTGCCGTACTTCTAAGTGGCCGATAATGTATCACTTCATGGATTCTTCCAATTGGTACTTAGGAGTCAACACAAATGGTTTTCAGTCCTTTCACATTGAAATCAGACGCTGTATCGCGTAAATTCACTCAGATATTCACTTTGCTCAAAGATCTTTATTCATTTCTGCATGATAGAACGCTTTGATTTGAATATCAGAAGCTGTTTGTTCACTTTTGATTATATAAAACTAATTACACTTGAATTTCCCACATTCCCTGCAAAAATGGATTACTCTGATTATGTATATCGTGAAATACCAATATTTGAAGATATGTGACGATAATTTTAAACATAAATGTATAAATGTTTATTCAAAGTCTCAATAAACTGGTTGATGATTTTTAGCTGATTAGCTGATTTTTATTTCATCAGTACGCCTCTTAATCACAACAAATGCAATTCGTTACAGAAGTAACATTAATATGGAAAGGAAAAGCATTTTAGAAAGTGAAAGGGAAATTCAAATTAAGCTACAGTTTTGAAGGAGGAGCATCCTTTGAGACAGGAAAACCGAGAGAGTCACTCAGTAATGAGTAACTCAGTATGAGTTAATAACGCGTCCGTATTACTTTCTCTTTCCATCATTAATAATTATCTTGAGAGCCACCCATCAACACAATCACAAAAGAATTCTAATCAGTCAGTAACTCAATTTGAGTTGATTAAAGTATCAAAGTGTTCAAAACGCAATAAAAATATTTAATTAAGCCTTCGCTACCGCGCATTTTATGCGTTGTTTCTTGTCGAAGCACCTTCGACAAAGAAAAATGAACATATTTTATGCTAAGTTTAAATAATTCTTACTTTAATTAATTTAAAGTAATGGAAAACATTTTGTGCACTACTATAAATGTATATTTATCTAGCTTTTTGTACAAAGAAAATTACATTAATAAATAAATCTGTTTAATTCTGAGAAATTAATAATTAATAACTTTATATCTATAAAGGTTAAATTGTGTACATAACTTCAGGTACATCTTACATAAAATGTACTGCATTTATAACTTTTAAAAGTATCAGAGCACTTATAAACATAATATTGTATATACTGAATCCGTAATTATAATTTGAAAAATTGAATTTGATAATTGTTTAAAATGTTTGAAATTTTTTCGATTCAAATTTCCCATAATGTTTATGAAAATATTATGTTATACTTATATTTACTAGTGTTTTCTTGAAAACACTTTTGTTCTATACGCAGGAAGTAATCTCGTTTCATTATTTGTAAAAAAAGCAGCTTTATTTATTAAATGGATTTTGAGAAAAGTGTATCGACAGTTTGAAACATCACATTTTTAGAAAAATTCAAATTCAAATAGCTTTTTCAATGGTTTGGGACGTGGGTTCTTAATTTTTGTATTAAATTTTCAAGCCTCCTATTTATCGAATTCCCGTAAGTAATGCATCTGTGGAATCAACAAAACGCTCTTCTATTTCTGAATAGTAAAATAAAATACATGCAGAATTAGAAACATTTTAGTGTCTCGCTTACGTTAGTAAAATTAATTAGTTAGTTATTATGTTAGTTGCGTGTAATTGTGTACATATTGTTTACGTATGTGTAAAAAGAAAGTGAACATATTTGTTACCTAATAAATCGCCATCATTCGAAATTCGTCATAGCAGGACATATTACATACATTATTTAAAAGGGTTATGTCACATATCTCCCTTCAGATAAGTATTGGGGACTTTAATATTATAACTTGTTAAATTGTCTTTCAAATACCAGAAAGGTCCACGCAAGAAAAAGTAGGTGTTATTCATGTAAATTCAAATTTATTATGATAGTCTCCAGGAAATATACCACATTTCCTTTTAGCAGGAGTACTTAATACATACATACAAAACGATACAGTAGCACAAATTCATTGTTCGCAAAATCAATGAATACAATGCACCACTTAAAATCTCAATATCGCACTGACACTTATAATCTGCATTAACTATATGCAACTTCTAATTATACTAAAACTAAAACTCACATTGAATAGGCTCGTTTATATACCTCACTAAGTAGATCCTACATGATTATATTTGCTTCCAAAATTTTCTAATTTCATCCAGTATTACTAATCTCATCTCCAATTCACCACTTGGCGACATTTGGTGATCAAATTGGTCGCCAATATCACTCTAACCATACGTCGGTACTTAAAAGAATGTTCTGACTTTGTCTGTAAAGTGGTTTTTCCAGTAACAAAAATCGTTAATCAAGGCAACAGAGCTTGAATTTTGTGTAACAATATGAGGTTGTTAGAATTAGGAGTTTCTCCTAATGAATGAAACGTTATTTCAGTAGATAGAGAATAAAATTATTAAAATTTAATGAACAAGATGTGAGGATTGGATGTAAAACCAGGGATGAATTTGATACTGAGGTTGGTGGTAGAGAGAGGAACGGAAATTATTAATGAAGGTATTGGAATATTGTGTGTGCTCACAAAGATAAAGAGATATAGGAATAAAATTGATGAGGATCTACTTATGGTTAGTAAGTCAGAAGATCATTTCAAGCTCTAATACTGACTCAGCCCCAACTGATTCTCAACTGTAAAGTAATACTTATGTTAACCTTTACTTTGGTAGTTTGTAAGGACTGTTACACAAATGTGATAATAAACAATTTGTGTTTTGGTTACTTCGATATTCAAATGAACTCGAATTGAGTTACTGCTTGAGGAATATTGAAAATTGACGTAACAATCAGGCGAAAGAAATCATCCCGGATGTTACAATAATTGCACATAGCACACTGAGAATGAATGTATTCTAAATTTATTCTAACCGAATCTTTTGAGCGGTGTGGAGATTTCATAAGATATTTTTACTCTGACCTTATAGTCTGATAATTATGATGATTGATTTGACAAAATAAGATTTAATTCTACTCAAATGCATCAAATGTGTAGAAATCCCTGACTACTTTAAATGAAATGGAATTAACCTCAATGTTATTTCCTTGGATGTGGAAGTTCGGAAAGTTATATACTAATATAAAATATTCCTCATCATTTTGTCATGGGTTGAGGTCCGTCGCTAATAGTTTAAATGTTGCCTTAGTGTCATGACTTCCAATGGTATTAGTATAGCCTAACTGTGGGTGATGAAGATATCTAAAGGGGGGTTTTCGGTTAAAAATTAATTTAGAAGGCATGATGATAAACTGCTTTTCTCCTAGGGAATATTCTCAAGAACACTTAGAAAAGCTCAATTAGAATAAATGTCTTTTAATATATATTTTAACACACAATTCTGAATCTCTTAATTAAGATCAGTCCACATGAAAAGTAGGTATTGATACGTTACAACTTTGTTCCCAATACCTTTATGATTGCTTTTTTAAAGAGTAGCAGCAAGTACAGTGCACAAACATATATTACAACATTGTGCATACGTATGTTCCAGATCGATCGATAAAACTTATATTTATAAGTTTAGAAAGATCACTACAAAATTAAGGCTCAATAGCCGATATATATCCGAGCATAATGTTAAACCTATGAGATCTCTCTATTTTTCTTCTCAAAGCTAGGTTATTGCTTATAATCCAAAAAATAAAATGCAGTCAAAAAATACAGATTTTTTTTCGTTATTGCTTTTTGTTTCTGAGGAAGTACTTTTTAATATTTAATGCATTAACACCTATAGTAGCAATTTCAAGGAAGGGAGGTTCTTTTTCGAAAAAGGGAGCACTGAGTAATTTTTTTTGAAGGGGTGATAATATGGAGTGGTAGACCTACAAAGATTGGAAAATTGTTGTTTAGAGCGACATTAATGTATCAGATACATATTTATTAATACCTTCCATTCGATTTAGTTTTCTGATGCAACAGTATACGAAAACAAAACTCTGATAAAGCCTTAATGATAAATTTCCTTACAATGTATTTAGATATATATTGAAAGGTTTTATGCCAAATTAAAAACATTGATAAAATGAAGAAATTTAGAATTAAAAAAAAGTGAAAATATTAATATCTGAAGTACTAAAAAATGAAAAATTATTATGAAAAATTAATATCTGAAGTAGATGAGAAATTACGTTTGTTCTATTTAGAAAACTATTTTTTACTAATTATCATATTTTGCGAAAACATACCCAAACTTTGAAGTAAGAGGTAACCAAGTGGCCATAGCCATTATCATTGCCGATGCAGTTTCAATCGTATTGTGGGTTCGAATCTTGATACCACTGAAGTTCCACCGTGTAGCGGTGATATTACATTCTAAATCAGTCCGAGCGCTGAGTCTTCATGTTGGGATTATGGTAGTTTGGAGAGTAGAGTACCAACTCAGATGTCGCCCTCATCACTTTATAGAAATTCATAATTACGAGGTGCTTCGACAGATGTTTCGTGCTACTTCTTACTGCAACGTTAATAAATAATTAATCCACAAGTACTCTTATTTCAAAAAAATTCGACTTCTAATACTTGGGCAGGAGATTTTCTTCCATTGAGAATATATTATTTTCATAATAATGAATTTTTAAAGTTCTTCAGAATATAATCACTGAATCAATATTTTTTTTGAATAGAAATACTATTATTTTTGAATGAAAGATTTTTTTAAATTTAATTTTTGTAACTGCAAGAAAAGAATTGTAGTTTTTATGATAATACTATATCGTAATATTAAACAATAAGAAATTCTCTATTATTTGTCCACGAAGGAAAAGTACCAACTTACGCAGCAAAAACTTGTTCTTGAATGCTGAAATAAAAACTATCGCGCATTAATTTTTAATTTGCCATCTCAACATTATACTTTAACTTATATGGTAAATTACACTTCATTTGAATCATTACTGTAAAGAACGATGATTTCACAGCGCTAATTCAGCCGGAAAATCTCCATGTTAAATGGATAAAAAAAACTTCTTTTTTTTTTTTTTTTTTTTTTTTAATTTAATTATCGAAATAATATTAAATTATGTTAGAAAGTATATAATCTTCTAAAAGAATAATATTCTTATTCAGAAAAATAGGGCTACACTAATAATAAATTATAATTACGTAGTAATTCGTCGTTAAAAAATATCGTTTCATTATATATTTGATACAACTAATTGAATATACATATTTCTCTTCTCGGAAGAAAAATCTTATTTTCGGAGGATTTGAGAATATGAACATGAACATATTAAATGAATATGGGCATATTAAAAATGGTTGGCTAATAAAATATAAGAAAAACTAATGAAAATAATATTTTTAATGAAAATAATATTTTTAATGAAAATATGTATTTCTTAAGATCATATAAGCGACAATTTATAAGAAGTAATTTAAATTGACCATTGAATTGCTGAAAATAATACCTTCATTATTAAGAAATAATAAATTACGTATGAGAAATGTTAACATTTAATGAATAAGAGTAATGTTCATTTAAATTCAGAGAAATTTTTAAGAGTGTATTATCATGAAAAAAAATGGGTATAATAATTGTTAACGTGTAACTAGAGTAGCCATTGTTCCCTAATATTAAAAAAAGAATATAATATAATTATATTTAGCTACGCTCTATGATCCTATTGATTTCGTTTAGTTGATACTAAAGTAAAACTTTGCTAAGTTCCAACACCTTTAACTCGAGTTTCCGGACAAGTCTGGTCTGTCTACATGAAACATTTCTCTTTTTTTAAATATTTTGGTTCGCAAGCTTCTATAATGCCATTGATTTGTTTCATCATTGAATTTTAAAAAAATATTTTCTTTACTCAAATTTTTTAAACAGCTCTGAGTGTTTGAAAAGAAAGGGGGAGAGGGGTACAAGTATTCTGTTCAAAATCAACAAAATATTAATTACATCTCTTACCACCAATGACAAATGACAAACGGTACTACATTGTCTCAATAAAAAGAAATCAAACAAATTTAAGCGCGTTTCTATTGTTTACAAGGTGGATGCCTTTATCTTTCATAAATCCGAATCATATTTTGAATATTAATTATATGTATGATTTCCCGAGAGTGTTTCTTAAAAATTTAATTTCATCAATTTGCGGGTTAATTATGGCTTTTGACATCCCAGTTTATCAGACTTAGTGAAGTGTTACTGCACTTTGTTCGCTTTTCTCACATGTATCTTTCATATCAGTTACTCAAACCATGTTTCACGTATTGCTTATAAGAGTTGTTTTCTTTTTCTTTCCTTTTTTTTTTTGTTTATAATGCTACGTGGAAGATAGTCTTTCACAGGTTAAGTAAAGTCCAAGCAAAAAATAAGCAATTTTTTTTCAAGTAAATCCAAATTTATTCTCTCTCTCTCTCTCTGTGTGTCTTTCTAGCAAATATTGTATATTTCCTTTTAACAGGAAGTCCTTAACATACATATTTAAAAATATATCATAGTACTAACTCAAAATTCGTACACACACACACAGTAATTTATAAACACAGTAATGAACACAGTAATTTATAAATTACGTAATCATAATATCGTATTAATACACAAAGTCTGAGTATACTGATATGTAATATCTCTCTAAAGTATATATATATATAATTGATACACTGCGTGGTTGATATACATATACTGAAAAGAATATTCTAGAAGCCCAAATACGTTCTTCCTCTTGTCAAATCTTATCGCCAAATTTACCGAATTAGTCGCGAAGTTTGTCTCCAAAGGTCACTCCTATCATTAAAACATTACTTACAATTGTTTCTCACATTGTCTGTAATAGTATTTTTTCAAAAAGTTCAGTTTTTTTGCATAACAATAAATAATAATTTACAATAAATAATTAAAAAGTACGATTTCGAAATAAATTTTTGTCTTCATTAAATAAAGTTACGAAACACAATCCCCCCCTTTCCTTTATAGTGCTGCATGAAATACAACAATAAAGCATTTTATCTGATAAATCTTAATATCCTCTTTTGGAAAACACGCTAGTTTCGTTGCAACCTCTAATTTCTACTTTGACGTTTTTTCGCGACATTCTAAATGTATTTTCTCGAACTTCTGTGTCTGAGAATAAATATATCTTTGTTGTGTGTACAAACCCAATTCTAAAACTCTGAAATCAATGAATGAATCCATGTATCAAATTTCCTCATTCATATTTTAATTTTAACTTATTTAATAAATATTATTTTAATAGCTTCAAGAAAAATTCAAACTATGATTTGAAATAATTCATATCACTAGAAAAAAAAATTTTACCTAAAAAATATGTCTTTATTTAGATTTGTGAGCAGCTATAATATTACTATGCTTCTTTTAGTATTGCAAAGGAAAAGAAAGTATTAGTATTCTATTTATTTTATATCCTTTTCAAACTTTGTTTTATTTTTAATATAATTCATTCCTGAATATAATAATATGTAAAAGTAATTTGTTCCAAAATGACTTGGGATATGATTCAGATGAAAAAACAAAAATCCTTCAGCAATTCTCAGGCATGTAGGTTTTCAGAAATTAATTTATGTATCAAAAATTTAAAAAAAAATATTATATTTTTACAAGTACCATGAATTTGTAGGACAGATGTCAAACTTTTATCTCATTGATGTTCTCTCCGACCTAATTTACTCAAATTCTTAGAACGTAGGCTGTGTTGCGAAAGCGTATTACTGGTCTTAAATACTATCAATAACATATTTTAATGATACACTCTAAAACAAGAAAACGATGCACAAGAAGGAGCTGTTCGATGGGGACTGAAATGATGGGGACGAGGGGGGTGGATAGGAAAATTTTGACCAAAATAGGAAATGATTAAAATTTCAGAAAAATTGAATGATTTAGCTCAGAGTTAAATAGTTACAAAACCACGAGCTCAATAAAGTATTGTCCCAACTCTAGCCTGGATGCAAGCTGCCACACGAGGTGGCATAGAGTGATAAAGCTCCCTGATAGTGTCCTGCGGTATTTCTTGCCGAATTTGCTCCAATTGTCCGGCTAGGTCATCAACATTCCCTGATAGATGCAGACGCCTTCCCATCATATCACAGACAAGCTCGATTGGAGAGAGATCTGGCTGCCCAAGGAAGTGTTTGACAAGCTGTAAAACAATTCAAAGTAACATGTGCCGTATGTAGTATGGCATTATCTTGCTGAAAATTAAGACCAGGGTACTGCAAAAGGAATGGTAGCAAAACAGGTCTCAAAATGTCCTCGACGTACCGCTTTGCTATAAGTGTTTTTCTAATGACGACCAAAGGGGACCGGTCATCAGCGGAAATAGCACCCCAGACCATAACTTCTGTGTGGCGTTCAATAGTGAAAGCAGGATCGGCTCACTGCCCTGGGCATCTCCAGACATGTCTTCGATGATCGTCAGGACTCATTTGGAAGCGGGATTCGTCGCTAAACACTATACGTCCCCAGTCAGCATTATTCTAAATCTGATCTAACTAAGCATCATAGTAATCTAACTGGACAGTGTGGAAGCGTGAGTGGCAGGTGGCGTTGAGGTCAATACGAGCGTAGATTTCGCTCTATCAGCCGTCTGTGAATGGTCGTGGTGGACACTCGTGTGCGGCTCGCACATCTGATGGTTGATAACGATGAATCAGGCTTTATGACAGCTGATCTGACAATCACTCTGTCCCCCCGCCATATGCTGTGGCCGTAGGTTGACCGCTACCGCCTTGACACTGAAATCTACCACTGTCCACCCATTCTTCTCAGCATCTTCTAATCGCCGCATCGCTTCGACCCATATGAAGAGTGATTCTCCGATTTACCCACCTGGCTCTTTCAATCTAAGTATACGACCTGTTTCAAACTCTAACAGTTGTTCGTGAGAAGCTTGAATCCTGCGGCGAGGCATTTTTCCAATCGTTGAAAGGTATCCTAAATTGCAATAGAACAGAGAATCTGACCATCCGATTAAGAATCACTTCTTATATATAGTTTCTGAGTGCGCAGATCCGATGCACTGTAGCTCCCACATTTCATTCATTGGACACCAAATTTTAATTATTTGCACGTTCGATCCAAATGTTTTTGCTTACGAAATTTCATTACAATCGCGAGCAACCCCTACTTGGTGCATCGTTTTTTTGTTATAAGTGTATATTGTCTGTTGTAATGTAAAATATTTTTTACTTTTGCATCGTATGTAAAAAATGAAAAAAGAATTATATTATTATTAAAAACTACTTCACTAGGATGAACAATATAATTTAAAGCTTTTATGAATAAAATTTCAGAAAATATGCTATGACAACATTTTTGAAAAAAGGAATTATTAAAATGCAAATATAAAAAAAGCGAGTCATCTGTAGCAAATAAACAAAAAAAAAAATATTTTTCCTACGCATAAATAAAATATGCTTCTTTCAAATTTTGCACTATTTTTGTTTTTTTTCGCCTGTGTTTTATTGTATTTTTCTTTCTCCACATATTTTGGATATATTGTTCCATCCATAATGTTGTTTTATTTTGTTCAAGCTAGTATTAAACAGAAGTGATTTTAAAGATCCACTTTTATTTACCTTTAAAAACAATACAGTATTGGATTTCCTCTGAACATGAAATGAATCTTTTTTTAAAAAAAACATTTCTTTCTCACCCACGTAACCGAATACAATATCTTTGAAAATGGTAGTCTGTATTTTAACGTCGAAACATACATTGTGTGCCAAATCCTCAAGTCTTTTCTGTTAAAAATGCTTATTCAATAACAATTTTTGTTATAGAATGTGATATATTCAAGAACAAAATGTTTATATATATATATATATATATATATCATACGAGAAAAGCTAAATTTATCTAAGTTTAAAGCAGAGTGCCTTTGAGTTTGTAAACGAAACACATTTGAATATTTAAGCTTAAACAGAACCGAAAATCAAATCAAATTCATGAGAAAATTCTGATACGACATCAAAAATCGACGTCCCTTTTTCATTTATCTTCAGTTACATTTGAATTAAATAGCACTTCATACTCTGGAAAGTAGGAGACATCCTTTTATGAGTATTATAATCAATTCTACTGATATACTTTTGCAAAATAAATATCATCTAACCATAATTTTACTTTTAACGTCTGGAAAGAACTCAAAATATATTTAAAATGTTTTTCCTTTGCAAGAATATTTCAATATTGTCACAAAAACAGAATGGGAGGAGTTTCCTTGTAGAAGAGTGGTTCATGGTTTTGTATATATATATATATATATATATATATATATATATATATATATTGTCAATTGCAAATATTTGAGAAAGATTTCTTTGATTTTATAGTCTGATTCTAACTGCTAGCAGTTCATTAACTCACAGTTTTATTATGACTAATTTCTCCTTTTTTGAGATTCAGATTAATCTTTTCTCAAATGACATCAAGATTTCCTGTTAAATGCAGACATTAATACCTTTTTCTTTTTGCTTTATATATCTTGGGATAATGGCCCATACAGTACCAATACGTAATAGTAAACTTATACTCCGAAGGACAGAAGTTGGAAATATGTGAAAGAATAAGAAATGGTATTGACGTAATAAAAAAAGAACAAAAAAGAAGCGTAGGTGTGGAGTAGGATTCTTTTACGAACGCAGAATCTGCAAGTTCCCTTTTCGAAAAGCGCATGTAGTCAGTCAAATCACAAAAGGGATATAATTAAGCGAAGATTAACTAAAGTTTGTTTTTGAGACTTTTGAAAAACTGCTGGAAAGAGAGGGTCTAACATTTCAATACATCTTATTTACCTGTTTTGGATTTGACTATTTAGATTGGGAAAAAATACCCATTTCTCACAGAGAGTGAAATGTTCCAAATTAGAATTTTTCGAAAGATATTAGTTTTTCAAGATATCGCTGTCAGTGAGATTAGCTGCACATTCAAAGGTATGTCCCGTAAATCATAAAGTATGGAACATTTTTTCCTCGAACTTAAATATAGGATTTATCCCAATTACCTATCCCAATCATTCCGATTACCAAATAATCCATAATTCTATTCAAGATGAAGACGAATGTGTAATTTTCACTGTAATTCCGACGTCACTATAATTCATCGATTTATAAATGTAAATGATGGCGAATGATTCCCCGAATCTATTTTATTAGAACCTTTGGACGAGCTCCACTGTCTTCAAATTTTCTAAAGCACACAAAATTTTGTGTTCATAAACGTATAACAGTGGTAAACTTTGAAATATTTGAATTTCGCAGGAGTTAATTCATTTCAGCTAACAGTAAAATAGGTAAAATAGTATTTAATTTTCTATAATTTCCATTTTTGGTAGAATATATCTCTCCTTTGATAATACCTTTCTGATTAGGCGAAAAGGGTTGAGTCTGTATATTACCCCAGTCTTTATATCACTCTCTCACACACAAATATTATTCTCAAATTTTATTTTATTACAATAATTATCTCTTCGACTTAGAAATATATATATATATATATATGAATACTCTTTTTTTACATATGAAATTAAATTCTAGTCATAAAATGAGATGAGTAATAGAACATAGAAAATATGTTAATCTACAAAAACATGGATTTATTGAAACAGAAATGAATAAAGTAATATTTTTCTTTCTTTACTGTAAGAAACTCAGCATACATTAATCAGTGTCGTAACTAGCCATTTCTGTGACCTGTGCAAGAATTTGCATTTAGGTTGAGAAAATAATAAAGCAGTAAATTTACATATATTTATTTTATTTGCCTTTTTCTACCTTCCATTTCACTAAATTTATGACTTACATCATCATTACTAATATATTTAACGATATTGAATTCTATTGAAACATTTTATTGCATTCTTTTATCCCGGTAGTTGATCTTAAATATTGTTTCATCAATATCAAATAGCTAAAGATTCACTTGCACGAATTAGTAGAAACGTGAAATATTAGAAATTATTCGAAGACTTACATTGACATTTGGGGAATACTCATTTAAACCAAGTTCTAAATAGGTTGTAAAAATATTCAGCAGAGATGCCGTTTCTATTTTTTGCATAAGAAATGTTTCTATTTCTTGCTTCAAATTTCAATTTCACACATGAGTCCTCACTTTTTTAATTCCTTGTTATATTTCGTAGTTTGACCTGGGCACTTTGATCCTTTGCAAGAAACTTAAGACCAATCTAGGTAATTTAGTCGATTAAACACTACTGAAATTGTAATACAGTTCGATATGCATCCGTATCTGAATCCATGGATCATGTTCCTGTCCTTACTGCACAACTTACGAAGAGGTGACATACTAATACGAATCCTCAGTAACTGGATTGGCCGGTTCAAAGCCCAGACCTGGTCCCCACAGAAAATCTTTGGAATATATTAGAATGTCGATTGCGATTCAATCCACTACTCTTCAAATCAGTGAGAGAACTGGTCAAAGTTATTCAGCAAGAATTTTGTGCAATTCCTTCAGTAACGTTTGCAAAATGGAAGAGAATTTTTCCTAGAGAGTGGTAGCAGTTATTGCAGCCAAAGACGGCTTAACCTCATTTTTATTAATTTTTGACTGATCGGTGAGAACTATACATACAAGTATCCGGATATTTTTGATCACATAGTTTATATATATATAAATATATATATATCCTTTTTTTGGTAACGCCAATCTGTTTGAGACAATAGCGTCAAGAACACTGTAAATTTGTATTTTAAATAATTATTTGGGACTTAAATTACTTCCATTATCTTGTGTTTCTTCTACTTCCATTATCTTACCTCATCTTTTTCGTTCATTAAAACATTCAAAGAGCATTCCTATTTATTCAGCCAAATTTTTTCTTCCTGGAAATTTTGTTTGAAACCTTTATCTCGAAGGCCTTATAATATACTATGTAGTCTAGTAATTTATTTTGTTCCCCGTTCTATTGAAAACTATATCTTTCATACTACTTAATTTTTTGAGTGATATATTATAAAATTTTATTCCATATAGAAATTCTAACCATCAAACTTTTTGTTTTTGATTCAGCTTTAGATTTTGAAAAATTTCTTGCATAGCTTACAGTCTTTTCGTTACTTTAAATTTCGGGCTCTTTTATTATACGGTTTTTTGATGAACCACCTTTTTTTAGAAAAGTTTTTAAAACAGATAATTTTAGGTACTTTATTAAAATGTACCGACGAGTTATTAAGGACGAAAAAATTAAAACTCCTCTGCACAGTACGAAAAAAAAAAGAATTATTTGTGAAGGTGTAGATAAAGCGTGGACACCAGCTATATTTAGATTATGAGTAGAAATAATGTTGAATTATTAAGTTTCAAAATACGTGTCCTAGTTTCCTTATATTTGCTAGCCGTATAATACTGTACTGTTGTCAAATCATCGCCCTATGCAATCCCAAATATTTTATATTTCAACTTCTAATTTACTTAAAATTTTGGTCGTTTAATTCGATAAACAAGAAAATTCAACTTTTTTTTTCTGTAGTTTAAAATGTTTCTTTAAAGTAACTTTACAGTGGCTAGTTCATTCAATTAAATTTTTATAAAAAGGCTGCTCCCAAATTTTGATGTCCAATTTCATTTGAACCTCTATATGTCATATTTTTTGACTCTGGATAGAATAGTATCCAACGTTTTTTCGATATTTCACGGCACGTATCTTTTCCCCTTGTTAATTAAATTAACTAATAATTATCAATCGCATTTGCATGTGTTGTGAACGTAAAATATGAGTTCATAATGGAATTGGATATTTTGAGTTAACCAATGAAACAGCTGAATGTTTGAAATCGTTGCATCTTGTGATATTCTTTTATGACAAAATCTGACTAATTAAAACTCACTACTATAAAAATATTCTAAAACACGCATATCCTTATTATTCGAAGAAAAAATTTGAAAGTTAAAATGTGGAATGTACATTTTTATGAGTAAATCCTCCTTTTTTAAGAAATAGATCTTGTAAATAAAAACAAGTCTTTCAAATCTAAATTTATTATTTGATATCAAATTAGAGCTATATTTTACTATTTCAGTTTGAGTATCATATATTTTATTCAATCGTGATATGTGAGTTAGGATGTGAGATAGAATTGGTTATATTTTTTTTATCAGATATATGTTTGTATTATTTAATAATACACCATAATATGTATCGTTTTCACTACTAAATATTTCACATAGTCTAATAATAGATTTTCTTTTTTCAGATGGAAATATCTACATCTTTGGTGGATTCCGTACTCAAACGATGGATCAAATAGTAAACACTACCTTCTATAATAAAAAGAAAATGGTGTGGGAACCGTTGGGCGATTTGCCCAAAGAAGCGGTTGGATTCGTTGTCGCCATCTGCGGAAACATATAATTGTGCAAATAAAAAGACTTTCAGTAGTTACGAAGACCAAAAATACCACCTTTCCACCTAAGACTTGGATGATTCAGTTATAGACTAAGCAAGATTGCTATTCCTACAGCTCACTGTTTTCTAAGAAAATCAATTTCATATTGTATTTAAAATTCATATTTACTTGATATTTTCTAAGTAAGAAACTTTAAGAACTTGAGAATGAAGCAAAAGGAAATTGTACATCTTATGTTTAGAAAGCAGTAAATTATAGTTATGTTATGTCTCAGTCTAATTTCTATAGAGGTAAACGAACATACATACAAAAAATCTAGAGGAGTGTAAGTAGAAGAATAAATCATCTAAAACATTTAATATACAAATGGGGAGTTTTTTTTGTTTCACTATCCCATTAAATTGTTTTATTGTTAATTGTTCGTTATCCCATTAAATTGCTTATATGCTTAAAAACCTCTGTTTAATATTCCTCCAAAAATAGGTTATTTTCAGAAGCTCTTAAATGTAAAATATAAAATAGAAATGAAAATAAAAATAATGCATTTCTTATTCTCTCTTATAAAATCAAGAGCATAAAAGCAAAAATATTGTTTTGAGGATTTCATAGAATCTGGAATACATTTTTAACTGTACACTATTCTCCCATAAAAAACTTTTTTTAATAATTTGAACAATTGTAATTCGAAAATAAAAGGAATAAAAAAAAGGACAGATTTTAAAAACTTTGGAAGAAAATAGTGGATACTTTAAGAAGTAAGCAAGAAGAAGTGCCGTAAAGATTTAATTATTACTAAGAAGTAAACGAAATATTTGGGGATAAAATTTATTCTGCAAAATATTTGATCTTTATGCACATATTGTTGTGAGATATAACTATTTCCATCTATTCTACTTCAATCTATGCATTTCTGAATCCAAACAAATTTCCCAGAATAGTAGCACTTAATTACATTATGTGAATAAGAATCAATTTACAGGAATTATTAATTTTATACAGATACCTCAGTTATATCTTATTAATAATGAAAATTGAAATGCCCTGTATTTATGACTAACGCATAAATTTCCATCAGTTATTGTTCATTACAATAGTATTTTAATTAAATACAAGTTAGGATGTGATCTCAATAAAATTAAAAATTAAAACTATAGGTAAGAAATCATTACTGTACCATTAAAATAAAAAAATGTATGCCAATCCATAAAAAAACAGATGAAACATTATAAACAAAAAAAAATGAAGAAAAAATAAATATTGATGTTTAACTGTAAAAGTAAAACATTATATAGTATAGGAAATTATAAAAGAAAATAAATTAATGGAAAAATGAATCGACTGCTACCAAAATTATTAAATTAAATATAAATATTGAAAAACTGCATTGAACCAAAATTTGAGAAAAAACATAATGCTCAAAAAAGTTTATAAAAACAAGGATACATTTAAATAGATATCAAATTTATCATCAAATCATTTATGAAAAAGAGAATAAAACAAACCCATTGAAATACAAAAATCAATAACTAAGGTAATTATTAGAACCTAAGATATCATTATTAACCCAAATTACTCATCAATACAAAAATGAAAGAAACATTGCAAATATTCATCGAACATTGCAGATCAAGTACACAAATAAAATAAATTTGCTCATATAAACTAAACTTTGTATATATGTATTATGAACAAATTAATTTTGTTAATATTTTTTGAACACTGAAATTATTTTCTAAATAATCGTTACTTACTTCATTACTGGATGCTTATAGAATTACTTATAAATTATTAAATTATAAATTATTAAAAATTATTAAAGACATTTTATAAAGTAGCAATTTGAGTGTGTTTTTTGATTTCATGTATTTTAAACCATTCTTTAGTCTTAAAATTTATGTCAATAAAACCTTTATAAAATGGTACTTATAAAACCTGGTAATTTGTAATTAATGCAAGTTGATTAATTCTGTTACAAAATTCCTCATCTTAATGAAATTTAAATAATCCCCAATCTTGTACCCGCTTCTTTATATTAATGAAATCCTTCTAATCTGTATGCTTGCATTTTAGTTTATTATTCCTATCTTTTTTGTTATAGTTACAAACATATGTACCCATTTTTTTTTCTTATTTTATAAGTCCTTTACGATTGCAATATTTTTCAGTTTCAAAAAAATTCTTGTCCTACAAACGAATCATTAAACCCATATTCAAATGCATCATTAAGCCTATCTTGTACAAAATTTCATATATTTCTCAAAAATTTATCTTTTACTCTGCCTAAATCTCCAGTAATGACATGTTGAGACTCTTTATTAATGAAATCCTTATAATCCATTCACTTAAATTTTAGTTTAAATTTGATTTATTTTGTTATAGTTAAAACAAATATAACAATTTATTGTTATATTTATAAGCTTTTTTTAACTAAGGTATCTTTAAATGGAAAAAAAAATTGTTTATTCTTCAAATGCATCATTAAAATTATTCCCATTAAAAGAATCATTTATAAAATTAAAATAGAAAATTACTGATATTACATTTATTTAACAGGCAGTTGGTAATATTTTTAATAATATATAAGCATTAGCTATCTACTTTGTTATCATTAGCTAGAAAGCCATTTAGAATGATTACCTTTTACTTTAAGCAATACATTATTTCAAAAATAAATGATTAAATATTTTTAATATTATAATTATTTTTTCTAAATTAGTATTTAATACACTTTTTTTTAAAAAGTAATCTACTTTATTTAGGCATTTTGCATTACATCTTTTGTTCCAAATTTTTAGTTTTTAACTTCTTTATTTTTATTATTCTTATAATTTTTGGTATGAATATATTTTATTATTTTTCTGTTTATAACCTGTAAAATATTTCTATTTATGTACAAACCTTCAAACAAAAAATAGTGCTATAAAACCCTATCACAATCCACTTTTAATGTTTAGTTTTATTTCGGGAATTGAGACCTAAACATTTTTAAATTTATGCAAATAGAAATGTCTTATCTCAATTTACGGTTGTTTCTAAACAATAAACTTCATGTTTCAAATCTATGTTAACTAATTCTAATGTTCATAGTTTTAGAAGTTCGTGCCACATATTTGAATTGACATTTCTTCCAATATAATAAATAGATTGCGTTAAACGTTTTTCAAAACATAAGTTTAGATGAATGATTATACTGTTCATTACTTATAATACTACAAGTTTCACATCTCTTATTTTTACATTTTCAGAACTTAATTTAGTATAACAATTACCATTGTAAGAAGTGTAATTTGTATTTGGTAATAAATATGGTCTTTTTATTTTTTAATAATGTAATGCTGATAACAAAGCAACAAAATATTGTATGAATGTATTCCATATAGACACATCGATGTTATTCGTAATATTCAATCTTTATTTTTTTTATTGCTTACCTTCTCATTCTCCTCTCAAATATTACTTTAATTTCCAGAATTAGGGAACATATTAATAAAGAAAGGTGAATAATTATGGCATACATTTTTATATTAATAGCATACATTGATTGATTGATCAGTTTTATTAATGTTGCACTTAGAAGCAACACGAGGACTATTGCAGATGAACCTCGTAATTTTGAACTTTGTTCAAGTGACAAAATCAACACCTGAGCTGGCGTCTTTCCGAACCTTCATCCCATACCAAAGAGAGCACTTGCAACCTCGACAGATTCATTGCTTTGATGGTCACGAACGAGTCCAACCCTCATTCGAATAGTGTATCATAATGCGCTCTAGTCTGAAAATTTCCTTTCAAAATGGTTGCACCCGATCACTAATCGTGAAGCCAATTCTTTCCGCAATGCACGCTTACGAGCTGAGTTCGCTCGTTTATATCATCCGGCTTAGCTTGAATTAAATACCATAACTATTCGCCAAATTTAATCAGTGTGACATAACAGAGGGCAGTAAAGGTAACTTGAAATATTTATCATAACGAGAAAAAAGGCTTCCTATCTAACTATGTTTGCGTGTGTGTAATTTATTGACAATTATACTGAAATTTCTCAAAAGGAAAACTAGATAATTCTGAAATAGAATAAATAGCAAGATGAATATGGGAAATCCCGTGTTTTTAAAGTGATTCACATATAAAAAGAGTTTTAGTTGAGTAGAATTAAAAAGAGAAATTAAATGTTCCTTAAAATTTAAAATTCTGAAGTATTTATTATATAGGAATTATAATTGAATATTTTGTAAACAAATATTTATAATATTTAAAGCTTACTGAACATCTTAATAGTATGAGTAATAAATAATATAAGTATTATATTGTATTGCAAATAGTTTTTAAGACAATCATTTAAAAGCGAGCTAGTTATCTGAATCACCACCAGAAAAAGTGACATTTTCAGAAGCAACTAGAGGGAAAACGGTTGTCACTTTCAGTAACCGTTTGGTCGTGATACTGCTCGAAAAAAGAAAGCAAAAACTTTTGATTTTCGTAATCGTCAATGGGTTAACTTGCTTCAGCCTCGCTACGTGGGTGTTCTTAGTGTCATCAGTACTCGAACCCATAACTTGTTGAAAATAACGCCATCCATGAGTTCGGGGCCATGACCACTATTCAGTATCATGCTAGTGAATGATGTCTCTTTATGTACGTAGTAGCTACAAAAAGTCAGTTTAAATTTTAATGAGAGCAATGAAAAGCAAAGGCGTCATGCAGAAATATTTAATGAAAGACTCTACACAAAAGAAATTTAATTTTATTTCAAATAATTCATCTCAAATAATAATCATGAAATAAATTCTACAAAAAATAAAGATAATGCCTGAACGAACAGTTCTCAAATTAAGATTACGAGGAAAATTCAAAAAATATCCATGTTAGGAGGAATGAGAATTGGAGTATTAGGAATGTGGTAATTCACTGTAATATGGTCCAATGATAGCTTTTCATATTTCTGAGTTCATCCCATTTGCATCCCAAAAAGTAATCGCCCTTATTTCTCTGGGAAATGAGGCAGTTTTCGCTTTTTTTTTTTTTAGATCAGATTCACCTCAAATAACCTTTTGTATCGATTGCTTCTTGTTTCCCAGTGTATATTGTAGATCCAGCTCTTAACGATGGTGACAATTTACGCAAAATGATGTTTACAACTGTACGAATCAAATTTTATGTGGCATCAGAAGGCCAACAAATCAAAACTAACATGTGAATCTGAGTTAAATTTATTTTGACATTTTCTAATAGACGGCAGCATACGATAGTAACAAAAATTTGCTTTAGAATGCTATTTTTTATTTTTCATCACAAATATCTTCTTTTTGTATCAATATTATACGACGAATTGTAAACTTTATAACTCCATCACAGTACTTTATATTGATTTTGATGCGTTTTTTATTTTCATACCACGCAAAAACTAAGATTGTTTTAGAAAACCATCCCCTTACGAGAGAGAAACTACTCTATAATATTTTCCTACATCAATATTGCTAAACAAGTAAACAAGTTTAAAACTGCGAAAATTAATTCTCCCGCATCATTTCCGTCATTGAGTATCCAAGTGTGGTAATTATTTTCTAAAGTTCGTGTCATAAATTTTGCATAATAGCCGCAGTTTCACAAATATGTGGAACTTAATTATCCTGAGCAAATAAATCTAAATTCAGAAAGCAAATAAACTCTCACTTTAAACAATAAGTAGAAAATATTAATTTCATTTATGGATGCGTTTTACAGGTAGTGATTTCTTAGTAATTTACTTTCTCCCAATGGTCGAAAATTTTAGCAAATATGAAGTGGCATAATAGACGATCATTAAAATTTTTCTTGCTATTAAATTATAGAACTTTCCACTAAATTGTTTGACAATAAATTATAAAAAATTAATTTTGAAATACATCCACCATATATCTGCAATAAAAACCTATACTTTTGTAAAATATAAGTTACACCTGTGGAAATTATTGAATTTACTGTTAATTCAACTTAATTCTAATTCCATTCACATTATTTTTTTGAGTTTATAATATTAAATTATTCTAATCCGTATTCAGTTTTTTACATTACTAACATAAGAAAAAAATTAAAAACAGAAGTAAAAAAAATAATCAATATTTTATTTAAAGATGGGTGAAAAATATAAAAGTAAAATTTTTAATTGTAAACAATGTGTTGTTTATAAGCGCTGGGAGAGAAACACGCATTAGTACTTTTTTGATGACATATATAATTATGCATTGTACTTAATTCATTGATATTTGCCAAGTTTTAGCTAAGTCTCAAGATTTTGTAAAATATTAATTATTTTTTATATAAAAAACTATTTTTATACTTTTTAGTCCATTTTTCGATAAAATTTTGATTACATTTTGTTTGCTTATATTTATTCTGATAAGAATAATAGATAATTTGGAGGTTAAAATTCCAAACTGCTTTTTTATTCTCTAGTTTATATGAAATCCTGACTCAAATGTTACTATTTCGAGAAGAATATTTGTTATAAATGTAAATAAATTAATTTTTGAAAAATATATTTCCCAATTTGTAATGGGACTCTTGATATAGATCAATATATATTTTGTTCAAATATTTGTATTGGATACACGGATATCGATAATTTAATTGAAAGATTATAAAAACTTTACCGCATACATAATTTCATTGAAGTAAGTGTAAAATTCCTTACATCGTTGTGTAAAAAGTGAAGATTAACTTTTTAATTCAGTTATCGTTCTCAACATACAAGCGAAATACTAACAAAAAGCAAGATTCATCGTCAATTGTTCTATTGTAGAACTAAAGAGTTAAAATAATTAAATCAAAAATTGGAAAAATAAATCTTTAATTGAGAATAAAATCTGTAATTTAAACCGTCAATAATCCTCATGTATTTATCGCTATTCCTCAGAATTAATTAAAATTAATTTATCAATATAAAAAATAGAATGTTTCAGTCTTATAATTCTATATACTTTTCAATTCACATATTTATAGAATTAAATTTTTGCTTAAGAGCTTGTAAAATATTTTAATACATATGTAGAGAATAGTAATAATTATTATCTAGCATTAAAAAGAATATTTGACTGATTTTGGACAACTAGCGAAACGAGCTACAATCGCAAAACTTTGCTGATAAGTTGAAGGATGTCAGGGATGAAAATAATCCAAGGTTAGTGACAATACGCCGGACCACACACCCTGCAGTGAGACTGCAATAAAGATGTGCATTCTGTACAAATCAGCGCATAGTAGAAGATTCATTTCGACTGTAGGAGGACTCTAGTAAGCAAATAATGTCAAGTTGACGTGTGACATTCGTAAAACATTTCGTACAGTTAAATAAATTTGAGAAGGTCCAATTCATCGGCATGAACCCTGCAGGCTAGTCGACACGTTGTGTTGTTCATCAGGTTGATCTTTCAGAGTTTGCCGTCAAAAAAATTTGGGAACAGTAGACACAAAATAGTAGTGATGTTCGGAGAAAAGGGTCTGGAGTGACCAGAAAGACAACAAGACGATAGGATCGAAGGACCGTGAAGCAAGTACTTGAGGATCCCACTGTGAATCGTCCCAGATGTAGGACTGCCAGTTGTTCTACAAACCTTTTCCAGACTTCTTGCGGAAGCGAATTTGCAATACAATGGCCTTTTTCGTGTTACTGCCTTTAACGCCGAATTATCGGAGGTTCCATCTACAGTGATACCAAGCTAGAGTGATGTGAAATCTAACAGATTGGCAAAACGTTTTGCTTAGGGATGAGTCCTGGTTTGCTTGGGGAGAGATGACAAGGGCATGAGGTTGTGGAGCTGATCCCTAGTGAACGGAAAAATTTCCTGGTTCGGTTGCCCTGCTGAACGGAAGAATTCCACCCACGCTGTCAGGTGACACGCTGCCCGTACAGTATGCGGAATGGTCTGATGGTCACAGCCAGTGACAGCTTGTCCTCTCGATATGTGGTACGTGGGACTTTAAATGACCAGTGTTATAATGATAACTTTTTCGACCCCACATTGGAACTTTTCTTAATGGTATTCTAAAGGCAATTGTTCAACATGGTAATGCTAGTTCACGAACAGCTCCAGTAGTGCTAGACTTTTTACGTTCATGTTCAGATTGTTCCATACTCAGGTCACTTTCCATACTTTTTCACTCACAATTCCTTTGACTCTCCGTAACTCCCATAGAGCATTTGTGGGACCAGCTGAAGCACTAGATACTTCTATGCCACTCTTTACATGAATTGGAGGTGTTTTTGAAGATATGTGCATAAATCTACCTCAGAGCATTAAATGTCTAATGAACTCAATACCTGACAGCTGTGTAGCTTGTATTGCAGCAGGAGGCGGTCCGACGCGTTGTTGAAGTTGTACTGTATTTGTTGAATTAAACACTTTATATTTGTTAATGGTCTAGATTTTGGGACGAAGTAAGTCTCTCATCTGTATAGTTATATGCATTAAATTTCATTTCAATCTGAGACTCTTATCTTTATGCTCTATTTTTAATATTCCTCTCTCTGTCTCTCTCCAAGAGTGTATCTCAAAAAGAGTTAACTTCTTTCATAGTTATAAATAAAAAAATGTAAGTGGCTTTTATTTCAACATAAATTTTGTGATTAGAAAGTGTTTTGTGCATTCCAACTGTCTAACTATTTAACTTATCATTGTTACGCACAAAATTACATTTTTTAGTCAAAAGTTTTCAGCTGTATTTAAAAATATTCAATTGTTTTCATTTATAATGATTATTAACTTTTGAATTTACAACATTTTCTATTATATTCTTATTTTCCAATGAAATAATAATTGTTTAACTCTTTTTCCGCAGAGAGAAATTTTGTTCCCTATACACATCCACACACACATACATATATATATATATATATATATATATATATATACATACATAAAATGAATTTACATGTGGATATTTAATCATTCTGTCAACTGTAGCGGTAAACAATTTTAATTAATGAAGAAGGCAAATCAAATCCAAGTTCATAGTGGCGGTTTTATTTGTTATTCATTATGAAGACGCTGCGCAAAGTCGGCCGGGCAGAAGAAAAAAAAGTTTTTACATTGGTGGCCTCATACAATGGTAAGATGATAAGAACTGCTCTAATTTTCAGACTATCATATTATATTATAGGGAAATTCACTAAAAACGCCATAGAACACGTGGTACAGGATTAGGGATTCTGGAGAAAATTATAATAGACAAGAAGTCCGAAGGGAATATTTTGTCAAATTTATGATCGTGGGAAAAAAGGATTAAACAAATTTTATGAGTGCGTGATCTAATGAATAAAAGGATAATTTTTAATGGAAGAGGATCAGGAAATAATAATGAACTCATTACTTTTGAAACAGGGGGAATGAGACAGAATAGAAAATTAAATTATTATTAAAAGAAGTTATTATATTAAAGTTAAATCATTACATGTATATGATACATATAATTTTTGATATATATATAAAAAAAATACATGATTTTTGTTCTACAAATTTAAAACAATTTTTAGCAAACAAAAAAAATGTTTGGCGTTATATAATTGCATATCGTATTGATATCTAAACCAAGGTTACTGGTAAGATTTCATTTTTATTGGGAAGTGGGTGAAAAAATGAAAACATTTGCTCCAAACTAGTGCTTAATGCAAGGTGTTATAATATTGGAAAAAAGGATCATTTTCCAAACTATTTCGATTACTATTTAATATATTAAAAACAGTGGATTATATTGAAGACTTTAAAATAATTATCTGTCATTGATATAGCTAATTATATCAATTAATATCAGGAAGAAAATATTTGTTAATGTTCAAAAAATATATATACAAACTTAACTTCACAAAATATAAGCGCACAAACTATTTCCCTTATTCTTTACAAAACAAAAAACACATCCAGTTTTATTTTTTTAGTTATGGGCCGTAAATATTAAAATATGATCAGAGAAATATCCTTTGATCTTATTTAATTCTCCTATAATAGGATTGATATTGAAAAGAGAACGGAGAACTCGCACTCTTGAGAAACTCAGTTTTGCAACAAACCAGTTATTTCAATTAAAGTATTAATTTTAGTGACTTTAATTGCAAATGACGTTTACGGAATCTTATCCAGAATTTAAGGTGATAGTTTGAAAGACTTTCGTTGTATAGAAAATGCAAATTTCTTCAAAATGTTTCCATGCTTGAAATATTAATGTATCTTATTGATCAACGAATTAATAGAATTCGTTAAAGGAATTTTGATTTTCATACGATTCCACATGAATGGTTGATATTCACGTTACATAAAATGTTTTAGCTTACTCTCTATTCTAATATGTATTTCACACTTTTTTTAAAACATGTTTTGATGCGTGTTAAAAATATCAGACCGTCATTTTTTAAGGGCATCGAAATGAAGTTAGCTAGGAAAGGTTTGATGCGTATATGTAAGAGATATTATTGGGTTGGCAACTAAGTAATTGCAGATTTTTTTTTAGAAAATCAAAGACAATTTTTTCATGGAACTAAATAACTTTATTCTGTAATGTATTGCCCATTTTGATCAATGACCTTTTGCCATCTTTCAGGCAGCATCATAATCCCACGTTCATAAAACTTTTGGTTTTTATTAGCAAAAAACTGAATCAGGTACAATTTGACATCATCATCATTATTGAAATTTTTACCTTTCAAGGAGTTTTGTAAAAATCGAAACAAAAAGTAATCAGATGGTGCAAGATCAGGACTATATGGTGGATGTGGCAAAACATCCCAACCAAGCTCCAATAATTTTTGCCGAGTGACCAAAGATGTGTGTGGCCTTGCATTGTCATGATGGAATACAACACCTTTTCGATTTGTCAATTAGGGCCGCTTTTTTTCAACTGCATTGTTTAATTTCGTTAGTTGTTCAATGTAGACAACAGAATTGATCGTTCGGTTGGGTGGTAAGGGTTCAAAGTAGACAATACCTTTGTAATCCCACCAAACTGATAACAAAACCTTCTTTTGATGAATATCAGCTTTTGATGTTGTTTGAGTGTGTTCACCTGGCCTGCTCCACGATCTTTTCCGCTTGATATTGTTGTAAACAACCCATTTTTCATCGCCAGTTATCAGTCGTTTTAAAAATGGATCATTTTCATTACGTTTCTTTAGCAAATCGCAGCTGTTAATGCGTTGCGTTAAATGCGTTTCTTTCAGTTCGTGAGGAACCCATATATCGAGTTTTTGAACATAGCCAAGTTGTTTTAAGTGATTTTCAATGCATGTATGTGATACATGAAGCTTCTCTGCAATCTCACGTGTTGTACAGTAAAGATCCGAATCGATTATTGCTTTGATTTGGGCGTCATCAACTTCAACTGGACGACCAGAGCGTTTTTCATCTTTGATCGAAAAATCACCAGAACGAAATTTGGCAAACCAATTTTGGCCCTGCCGTTCTTTTAAGGCTTCGTCACCATAAACATCACATAACTTTTTTATGAGCTTGAGATGCGTTTTTCCCTTTGCGGAAATAAAAAAGCAAAATATGACGAAAATGTTCCTTTTGATTTTGCATTCTTCAACGAAGGCTAAGCGAAAACTACGCAACCGATCAAAAAACTTTTTTTTACTGATTGACAGCTGAATTGCCAACTATCAAATAACAAAATGTGTTTTACATTTGTACTACGTCTGCAAACCTAAAAATTCAACTGAATCCATCTATGAGTGAAATCCGCAATTACTTAGTTGCCAACCCAATATTTTGCATTGTGTGCAAAAGCGGTCATTCATTGGTAAACTCCCAATATGTGAGAAAGTATAAGTAACTGTAGTTGGAGTTTCGTTTTTGACAAAATTAGTGATAAAATTGAGCAAAGCTGAAAGAAAAAAGGTCTGTGTAATATTAAGAATTGCACATTTCTTAAGCTGTAGAGTTGTTCAGATTTTTTGCATTCTGTCAAAAGCAAAAATCCTACATCATTTACTAACACTTTCTCACTTATCAAGAGATAGTCAGCCTTTGAAAGCAAGTAATGATTTCATGCAACTGTATTAGGATGGCCTACTTATGAGCACCAAACCTATCCCTTGTACCTCATTTACTTATACAATAAAAATTCGGTCAAATGTTTCTTGAAACACGCCTCTTAAAATATTTCAATTTTTATTTCTACAGTAATTCTGAGTAATTATTTAAAGTTTTTTAAGATATTATATTTGAATAGTTTTTAATTAGCTTTGCACTAGTTCATAATGAGTTCTGTTTGTTCCGTATGCCATAACCAAGAACAATTCTTAAACGAGCGACCGATACCAAATATGATATTTTACTCTTTTTACATGCACGCTTTTAAACTTCTCCTACTTTAACATGCTACAAACGTCACAGTATTAATAACGTGCATTCCACACCAAATACATTTCATATACATTATTCGACATACCAGGTACATAGTAAAACTAAGCTGGTAATAAGGTAAATAAATGAAACCATATTGCTGAGAGAGGGAAAGAGATATCGAAGAAACACAGAAATGAAAAGAATTTTTATAATAAAAACATAAGGACTTTCCAAAATGTTAGGACTACAAACTAGACAACTGTCTATTCTCTTGTATGTAGATTTTCATTTTTAGTATTGTGGAGATTTTTATTGCATACTGTCATAAGGTATAAACTATATGATTCAAGCTTATAAAATTTGATTATAAAAATATTTAATTTAAAACAAATAATGCATAAAGCTTCAAATAAATCTGAGAGGTCTTAATATTTTATAGATCAAAACGAACTATTTATGAAAGCATTTTTTATAGTTTTTACATGATATCTAATTTATATTTACAAAGAATTTGAGCATTTAACTAGCATTTAAAGTAGCTGAAATACTCGTTCTTCGTGTGAGTGAACTTTGAAAATAAAATTAAACATACTAGGTAATAATAAACAAATTTTAAAAGAATTCGAAGAATACTGCTTCCAACGATTTATTTGAAATGTACTTTTAGTTATGCGACAAAGAACAAACAAATGAATAAATATGATGATCCCGAAAAAATATTATCAATAATAATATGTCTGAGGCAAAAACAGACGGTGACGTCATGTGACGTAACATACTCCTGAGCTTATATTCTTAGGAGAGAGAAAGAAATGCCGGAAATTCACACTGATGGTGAAGTTAAAAATTAATAAGAAATACATTAATTGATGTTTTCCCCTTAAGGGAGTGCCAAATTTTCATTCCATAAATCTTGAATATCGTATAATTGGAATTGTTAGATTTCTAGATGGAATAATAAAAAAAAAGAAAATTAATTAATTGGAAATTGACTCTTTTCATCACTATTTTCAACCATCAGCGTTATTCCAAATATTAGGAAATTAGCTTACATACCAAAAACGAATTGATTGATTATTTATTAATGTTGTACTTTGAGGCATTCTAACAGACATTTATTTTTAGATATTTCTTTGATAACTTTTCATAGCGCAGCTTGTCTTTCTGTGGACCTTGCGTCAGTAAAATTCAATGAACTAACCAACCTAACGTTACTTTATAGATTGATGGTTTGGTTATTGTGGTTTTTTTTTATGTATAAAAGCCGAAAATATTAAAACCTCCAAAAACCTAATATCCCAGGTGATTATGTCTTCATTATCCGGGAAGCACAAATATGTAAAACTATCAATCTAAATAAATAGTTTTGCACTCTTTTATTAATTGTTTCGTACATTTAAATTTCAGTTATTAATAGCACACTAAAACAATTTGTAGACAATCCTGAACATAAAAAATTTCCCGAATAAAATATCGTCATATATATCCCACTCCTTCAGAAATCCGAATTAAATTAAATTCTCTATTCTCATTTCAGTTCACTTTATTTGTGATTGAATGGTTATTATATCAGCTCAGATAAGTGGAAGATTATTTTTGAAGCCTTATTCAATTTGTCAATCTTTATATATATACAGGGTGATTGTAATTAAAGTTAAAGTTTCAAAACGGTGTTTAAAAAGAATGACTGATCAGAATGACGGCACATTTGAACGGAAAATTATTGAAGAAGGGGGAAAACGTATGGCATAAAAAAAAAAAAAATAGTTCCAAATTTTAGCAATAGATAACACTGAAGGCAGCAGAATATGTAAATAAAATTACCTGTCATGCATACGACTCATTTCAGTTGTTATAAAAACGGCAGGTAGACAGCATTTCCTCGTTTTGTGTCTGAGAAGTTCGCCATGACTGTCTCACTGAAGGACCACGCTCTGCTTGTTAAACTGTTTTACAAGAACAACGACTGTGCACCAGTAGCTCTGCTGAAGTTCCAGACACTCAAGGGTATTAAAAAAGGCTTTGGACCGTTGACTGCCAATGGTCTGGAGATAATGATTGAGAAATTTGAAAAGACAGGTTCTTTTGATGTGCAATCTGCTAGAGGGAGGGAGAAAAGTGATTCGACGGTCGTTGAAGAAGTGGCAACAGCGTGTAGGAGGAATCGAACGATAGTGTGCAACCGTGCAGGGCACGAGGAATCGCCCGAACATTGGATAGGCCTGTGAGCGCGGTGCATAAAATTCTATGAAACATCCTTCATTGCTATCCTTACAAAATTAGTTATGTGGAGAAATTGTTTGCTTCTGACCTGCAAGCAGGAGAGACTTTTTCTTTTGAGTTTCTTGCTCGCATGGAAGTGGACAATGAATGGCCGTGGAAAATTATGTAGAAAGACGAAGCCCATTTCCATCTCACAGGATTTGTCAATGCACAAAATTGCCGAATATGGGCAACAGACAATCCACTCGCAACTCAACCAGTACCACTTCATCCTGCAAAGCTCACTGTGTGGGGCGGGTTTACAGCATCACTTATCATAGGACCATATTTTTTCGAGTGGACGGATGCCTTCTGTCCTGCTATCGTTACCGTCACTGGTCAGCGCTATGAGTGTCTTTTGTGCAATCAAGTCATTCCAGATCTTCAACAGTGTGGATGTGTGGATGGGATCATTTTTATGCAAGTTGGCGCTCCTCCGCACATTGCAAATCCAGTGAAACAGTTGCTGAAATCATTTTTCGAAACGCTAGAATTATCAGCCGTCATTTCCCTACAGCCTGGCCGCCCCGATCTCCTGATCTTAATCCGTGTGACTTCTGGCTGTGGGGATATCTGAAAATGTCTGTGTTCAGTGCTCCGATTGCACACTTAGCTGAAATGAAGGTACGCATTGCTTGCGGAACAGATTCTGAACGTGACCCCTGAGCACTTCGTTCAGCTGTGGAACATTCTGTTTCTCGATTTCAACTTGTTGCACACAATGGTAGACAGCATATTGAACATGTTTTGCGCCAGTCTCACGAAATTGGAAAACCGATTTGATGGAGGCTTTTTATGCGGTTTTTGACTTCAGGACAATCAAAAACCGATTTTTACCATCCGATGTGATATGACCTTGTCGGGGTGGATAGGCTTACGAGACAAACAATATCACACCTGTGAAGTCATGTACACTGAACAGTACAGTTGGTTTAACTTTTAACTTACACCTTAGTCGTAGTTTTACGATTCATTTCTCATTTGTAATCGAACCCTTTTAAATGATGATGCCTACAGCTCCCTCTGTAACTAAAATTGAAATTTTTTTTCGTATGCCATACGATTTCTCCTTTTTTCAATAATATACCTTTCGAAATTGACATAATTCTGATCAGTAGTTCTTTTTTTATAGCGTTTTGAAACTTTAACTTTAATTGTTATCTCCCTGTATATAAGTTTTTCATGTAAATCTATACCTCTCACTCTCTCTCCCTCCTTCGTTTCTTTTTCTTGTAATTTAATCTTGATTCCCATAATCTTACATCTTTACTTATAATCTTCGGACTACCTTACCTGTGATTCTTTTTTAAACTAATTTTTTTTTGAAATGTTTGAAAGTTAATTTAGTAATTTCAGTAAGTTGTTTGATTTTATTAGGATAATTTTATTTCATTATAATTACTATGATTATTTTAGGATATTATTTTATTTTATTTCTTATTGCCGCTGCTAATCAATTTTTCTTGGTAAATATTTTTATAGTAAATTTTTACTCGAGATCATAATTCTTCAAGAATTTCCGAGCAAGCATAATAGAGATTAATTAACTCATATCAATATAGAATTTAAATGATTTCGTTAAATGTTATTTTTGTTATTTAATTAACTTTGTTAGAGTTATCTACTTCATTAAAACGTTTATTTACTGTATAAGTTTACTCATAAGAAGTCTATTTTTTGTCAGTTTATTCACCTGTCTTAAAAATTACAGGTTGAAGTTTGGGTGTTATTTATTTGCTCGAAAAAAATGCCTCCTCTTGAATGTGATATCACCAACTATTTTTCTCTGTTTCCCTTCATGACTTTCTTTTTAACATTTCAAAATTTAAATATGTTGTGACTTATATTGAAAAGTTTTATCTTGAGTCCTGGCATCCATTGCTCTCTTTTATTGATATGAGGGATGTGATTTATTTCTAGAGACAAATCGTCTGTCTGAGCTCAGTCTGCTTTTGAGAGGCAAACTTCCATGTGTAAGGTTAATATCTAATATTAAAATTCATGTACATTTCACTCAGTGCTTGTCTTTATTCCACCTCCCGGAAAGTATTTCAGATAAAACTGCATATCAATTTCTCATTAAAGTAAATAAACTCAACATTACAACTATTAGAAATTACGAATATAATCTATATTATTACATAATAGATAACAGCCGAAATTACTACTCCGTTTGCAGTGTTGAGAGTGTTTTTTCTTCCCTCTTTTACTTCAATGTAAAATCCAAAAACATAAACTTGTTAAGAACCTTTAGAGTTACTGTGCGGTATAGTTCTAATACCGTCTTAAGGGTCATAACTTATTTTCCAACTGGTTTTTAGAAAACGTATCTAGTCACTTTTTACGATGCTTTAACAACTCGGATTGAAGGGATTACCACTCGTGCAGGTTATTAAAGCGTTTTAACTTCTATTAGTGTTGTGAAAAGGAGTGACCGTGTAATATCATACCTGCATTGATTCAAAATAAGAACTCCTCCTAAATAATTTTGTGGATATGTTGGAGACGCTGATCACTGTGTGTTAAATTGCTCTCAGAATAAAAATCGTCATTTAATAAAACGCAAAAATGCATCAAGAAGTTTATGGTTTATCAATTTCAATAGCAATAGCATCACTAATTCAAAATTGATTTCCTGTTTCACAATAGCAGCCAAAACTAAAAAATAAATTACACAATATATTTTCATCTATTAAAAATAATTTTTTATTACATTAATTATATTTGGGTTACTAAGAGACTCGTCCACGCGTTGCTGTGATTAAGTTATACTTTGAATTTTATCGTAGTAAACTATTAAATACAGTCAAACTGTTATTTAGGAATAAAGATGAAAACGTTGTAGCCGAAGAAAAAGCCCACGGGATTGAGATTTGAACCTTATGTCAAAATTTAGAGGCGATTGATGAAGATTTTCGTGGAGTTAATATTAAGCACAAGTCAACATAAAATTTTGAATTTTATATCTAATTCATCTCATATTCAAGTATAGTTTTTAATAAAAGAGTAATTTACATAGATCTTAGTTGATAACATATAATAATTTTTAAATGAGGTAGGTAGTGTAGATTATTTATTATTTTTAATAATTATATTCATGTGTTGCATTATAAAAATATTCAATTTTAAATTAATTCAAAGCCAATCAGTGCACAATTGATTAGCTTCGAATCCTGTCTCTTGCTAATGCAAATAGATTATATGGTTTTCCCACAAGTGAGCATGCAACATATAATTGCCCATTGGAAAAACATGGATTTTCCAAGTCTAAGCCACAAATAGACATTTTTTGGCCTTGAGACTTATTTGTGGTCATGGAGAAAGCTAACCGAATTGAAAACTGAAGCCTTTTGAAGGGTATTACAGATTCAGACGGTATAATGCTACCGCAATGCGTGGCAACAGGACCACTTCTCCTGTAAATTTTTCAAGCAAAATAGTTGCTTCAAGAATATTTCCGATGATATTTTTGATGATCCAACGTGTACCATTGCATAATCGAATTGGATTTAAATAATAGGTGAACCAGTCTTCAACCGAAGTATATGTGGTGGCATTTTGGGCATATCCAGAAAATTTAAAAATTCAATTGGAAAATATATACTTTCTTTTTCATTAACAACAGTGTCGATTGACTTAAAAGTCACCAGATTACTTGGCAACAACTGTTGTATCTGGAAGTTAATTTTGTCAACATCAACATTTTTTGCTACCAAAATAGTCTGATTACTGAGCCAGTTATAATCCAAGTCATTATTCTGTATGTCCGGGAAGATTTAATTCATTCATTTTTTGATTGAAAATCAGTGCAAAAATTTTGTCTGGCAATTTAATGCATTGCGTATTTGGTTGCAGTTCTATTTTACCGTGTCTAATATCTCGCAATTGTCCAGAAAACATTTGTGCCTATGGATAATTTTGCAATTGTACGCGCATGTTTATGGTTAGTCGAAGTATTTCGACACTTCGCCATAAGAACAATTGTCTTAAACATGCGCTAATCTCATCGGCGAAAGCAGAGCGAGGAATGGCTCGGGTATATTCCCTAGAAAACAGTGTAGATATATGGTTCAGAAAATTTCAAAAAAAATATATTCATAACTTTTTCAGTTATCATTGTCACCGTTCAAACATTATGCGTAGAAAGCAGTTTTGAGAAAAACTCATTTAAAGTTTAAATCATTGTACCTTTACATTAAATTACCTATGTGGTAGGCTAAATTTCCCCAGTTTGTATGTTACACCTTTATTAACCTCATATTTGGCAAATTTTCTTTTCTTTCTAAATCTACTTTTTTTTCCGGGCAGTTTTCACACTACATGATGAATGTCATTTTGTTGCAGTTATCCGCTCTTTATCAAGTTGAGCAAACCCTTTCAATGTATTTGTTCCTACTTCACATCAGCTGCATGTAAGACATCAAACAAACCTTGAAACCCTTTATTAAATTGTATGACCGCCCAAATAATCACCATTAAATCACCAAATAATCACCCGCCCAAACAATTCCATCTAAGACAACTTACAGTTGTCTTAGATGGAATGTTCAAATTCATAGCTGAAAACAGCTTTTTTGCAGCAGAATGTCCATTTCCACTAATCCTCAAGCCAAAAACAAATCCAAGGTTGATGCTGTGCATTTTGTTCACTTTTGGAGATGTACAAAAGGAGATGGAATATTCACAGTTTGGAGATTTTGGTAACAAATTAGATGCTAAGCCAAATACTGATTCTTGGATAAACTTTATACCGTTTTGAAAACACTCAGGACAATTAAATGAGAAAATAAAATCATTTAAAGGTTAAAGTCGGGAATAAGGTGTCCCCTAGGCGATTGGCGAATCTTTCGGGCGATAATGATTTAAAAGTGGCGATTCGTTTTGGTAACCCTAAGAATACTCAATGCTTAATTCACGCACGTTTTTGGCAACCTATCTGGAAGTTTCCAAGTTTCGTCGCTAATCACCTAGGGGACACCCTATTCCCGACTTTAACCAATTTAAAATTTTAAAATTAATTACTATGTTATGATCTTTATTTTCTAAATTTTCAAATGGTTTTGAATGTGACTGAAGTTTTGATTCACTTAATGTTTAACACATCTATCAGTGTTCTCATCCACATTCTAGATGTTACGGTTTCCTTTAAACTTATATTTTAGAACAGAACTTCGATTTTTCCTATTAGCCATAAATTTTAACAAAATACTAAGGCTAACTAATAAAATCAAATTAATTTCTCTTAAAATCAATCGAAACATTTGAAATGAGTACTATTGTAAACACAGTTTTAAGCTTTGTAAACACAATATAGTTGCCAATCGTTTTGAAGAAATTGGTTGTTGCAATTTGGCTGATCCTAAAAGCACAAATTAAACAAATAATTTGCAATAAAAAAATATCGTGATTATATATTAACATGAACACTATCCTATCTCTCAAGTTGGACCAAACTACACACAGTGCGCAAAATTTTTTGAAGTTGGTTCATTAGTTTAGGAGTTCATTGCGGACAAACAACGTGACACAAATTTTTTATATATCAAGATAATTTAAATTAGTTTGAATTCTGTTCTCTACAAACTCAACTCAGTTCAAATTTACGTTTATTGTAATTAAATTTACATTATTTTTAAAGTTTTTTTTAAATATTAATTGATTCTAATCTATTCGATTTATTGATTTATTTATTTGATTTTCCAAGTATTAAAACGAATTTAAATATTTTAAACAATGTTTTTTTCTCAATTTCTTAGAAATATTTCTCAAAATTATGGGCATAAGTTTATATGTACTAGCATTATTTATAATTTTACAAACTGTTTCTATTTTAGACACTTCAAAAAACAGAAAATAAATAAAACTGCACATAAATTTGTATATTTAAAAAATATTTGCTTAAATCCTTGTTATATGCACATAATTATAAATAATATTATGCAAAATTATCAGAAAAATTTCAAATCGATATATTGATTACATAGGACAACCTTGGCATAATAAATAAATGACTGTCAAGAAAAACAAATAGCCCAGAAAAAGTTATTTAAAGTTTTGGAGACCAATAAGAGATCAGCTGATTAGTAAAGAAAACTTAAGAAATCCGTTAAATAACTTAGCTATATATCTAAGAGAATTAGTACTTGTATTTAGAAAAATAATACGATTAAAGAGAAATTATTTAATATTTTTCCAAGTTTCGGTCATTTTTAGAGTACTAAGTTCCCTTAACAGTTCTAAGCGTCTAAATAATTTCAATGGTTTAGTTAACAATCCATGTTATATTGCGAAATTCTTATCACATTCTTGAATGCTACGTAAAACACTGTACTATATATATTGATATTATATTACACTTGAGTATGTACCATCGAATCAGTAACGTACAATGTGTGGATGAACTTTTCCTAACATATATTAAATTGTTATTTACGCTTCAATAAATAATAATGGTAATTTCCTTCTGTTCAAAGAAAAACGCCGGATATAATCACTTCTTTACATAAATACAAAATTACCTTTAAAATTTACACAAACAATGAAATGTTTAATTATAAAGAAAGCAAATATACATCTTAGCCATTACAAAAAACTATACCTTTAAATATACAAGATTATGCAATTTGATACATGAACAGAATGAAACTAAAAGCGTAATTTTAACCATTTATTCTTTTGCATATTTATACAGTTTTGAAATTGTGAAAAAGTGTTATTGTTATGTAAATGCCTCAATTTTCTGACTCTTCAAAATTTGATCAACGCAGAATGGAAGGTTGTTTACAATGCCATGATTAAAGAGTAAATATTGATCAGAGTTTCTTAAAATCAATGTACAGGGATTATTTTAAGAGAGTCAAACAAACCATTTCTTAATTTTAAAACTTGTTCTTTTCTATTTAATCAAAATATTATTCAAAGAAGGCTTATAAGGAACTTTTGTCTCATTTTGGTTCATGATACACAAATGTTATACTTCAAGGATTTCACTGTTATTCTTAAAACTTTGATATTTGTCATAGAGAATGGTATGTTTGATTCGTTATCACAACTATTTTTCTGAAAAATTTCCTTTTTGTCCCCAAAATTGTTAATATTTTATTCAGTAAAAAAATGGTCAAAGGATCCCTTTTGATAATCGTGAGTTTTTCGAATATCTTTTCTGGCCAAGACCTAATCAACCAAGCTAATCAATGAATTAAATTTCCATTGCTTTACCATATTATTGTTTGTTTTGTAATATTTAATTTAATAATTTAATAATTATTAAAATCACTTAGTTGGCTAAATATGTTCTTTGTAAAACTTCACATGGAACAATTTCATTACTTTCGATTTCAGATTTTTTTTTTTCATTTCACTATGCTCTGTCGTACAGTGGCTTAGAAGTTAAAGGTAAATACATTTAGTATTTACCTTAGTAATGTTTAACTTGAAGTAATGTTTTAGGTACCTGGATGTTTTAACCATGCTATCATACTTAGAAGAACCTCGCCAAAAGGTTTTGTGTAGCTTAGAATTTTGTTCACTGTGATTAATTTCTAAAATAATATTAATATTTTTAATTTAGTTTATAAAAAATTAAATGATAAACTTATCTAAATAAGTAGATAAATTTATTTTCTAAAGTTAACTTTAACATAAATACTTTGAAAGTTACTTTCTTCTTTTGCAACTTATTTTACACATTTTACTTCAAAGATGGCAGCCATTTACATATTTCTATAATATCCCGTCGAAATGTTCACCAAACCAGAAATGCAGGGTTATTCAAAATTATTCATCCGATTTCAAAATTTCATATTTTCATAAATAAACGATTTAGAATGGTAAGTAATACATAAATTCAAAGGGAAAATATAGTTCTTTTTTACAAGTGTCGATAGAACTTATTTTAGTTGCATACGTAATGTCGATTCGATACTTAAATTTCTGCTAAATTCGTTGTATTAGAATATCAGTGGTAATTGATTGTACAGCTGCAGGAATCCTTCGTTTAAGTTCAAATAAATTTGCGGGAAATGGTAGCACATTAACTTTTACAAAACCTCGCAGGAAAAATATTGTGTGGGACATATCAGGTGATATATGTGGCTATTGGTGGAACATCAAGTAATATGGTCCGCCCAAGTGTAAGGTAGCTCCATGAAAGCTTCTAAAACTGCTTTTGGGAAATAGCTTCACGAAAGACACAAGAGAACTATGTTTTTTGTAATATAGAACTTCCGCAGTTTTTCTTTGTATTCATGTATTACTTATCTTTCTGTATCACTTAAGTTTGAAAATATGGAATTTTTAAAGTCGGATGAAATGTTTTAAATAACATGTATATCACCAAGCGATCCTATATCTTCAAAAATTTAAAGTGTTACCAAATCGTGAAAACATGCAATGAAAAATAAACATTTACGACAAAAAAAATCCCATTTTTTAGTAGAAAATAAAAATTAAATCATGCCCCGATTACGGGGGTCAGTTGCCCCTGTTTCAACGTTTTATTTTTATAAAAAATACCAATGTTTAGCATTGGAAACATTTGTATCTGAAACCACTTAAAATTGCAATACATGAATACTTCTCACATTTAAAGTGAAACATACCTTTGTGATAAATGGTAATTTAACCTGCTACCCATTCGTCTGGTTTACGAAGCTGACAACAAATAATCTTGTAATGCCTCCCTTAAAACAGGAAATTCAACGTGCGACTCAGTACCTTTATATGACTTTAACTACTAGAGATAAGGATATTTGTTTTTCTCAAAATATTTGCGCATGTAGTGTTTTTAGTGGAATATTAATCTGAGAGACAAATAGGTAGCAGTAACGTTTGCATTTCAAAATCAGACTTCGTTTTTAACCCCTATGCACTAGAAGATATCAAAGTGTTTTGGAAGAGAAATTTTTTGTGGTAGACCTGAGGTTATCCGTGAACTATCAAAAGAACTAAGTGATGAAAAAAAAAATTATTTCTGAAACTGAATCGGAAAATGAAGATTGTGTTGAAATTCAAAATCACGAATTTTACAAGTAGTGATAAGAATGAAAAAATCAATTTTCGTTTGAGAGTTCAAATGAAGAAAAAACAATAGAGTAATTTTAATAATAATAATTTTTAATAAGAACTTTGTAACTCATCAAAAGGAGCCATTGGCACATTAGATAAAATGTGTAACATAGTCATGTAGTAAGAAAACACTTCGGTGGCAGTTTATTGAATGCACATGTTCTACATGTACATAATATAGCTCTAAAATCCGAAAAGCTTTATCAAGAAAAACTTTCACTATAAAATTAAGTGAAGATCTTCTTACACCCTAGATGAAGAAACATCAGAACTTACAAACATTGCCCCGATCAATAGTGACAATTATAAGTGAAGTCTTAAATCTGGAGAAGGACGTTCAATCTGTTGAACAATCTCAATGTAAAAAAGGAAACTTTGTGCATTTGGCCGACAGAATGTGCGTAGAATTAGTCGCAAATTTTGTCTAACGTGTTCTAGATCTTTGTGCAGTGAACATCACGCAGACATGTGTAAAGATTACTTTGAAAACAAATAAAGTATTGATTTTCACTTATTTCAAGATTTAAAATTATGAAATCATCTGCAGGTAATTTTTTTATGTTTCTTAATTTTTAAGTAGTGTTTTAAGCAGGCCGAAGTTCACTTAGTCTAGAAGATTAATTCGTATCGTTCCTGTAAGTTTTTCGAAGGGTTAAGCAATATTGGGTTGAATAGATGATATGAAACTAATCCTATTCTTTCTACAAAAACTTTGAGGCTCTCGTGTGTTTCCATTGTTTTAAATCTCATGAGACACTAAAAGGGAATAAATTTTGCCTTTTCCCCCTTATCTTGCTGAATGAAGCAAATGATGTTCATCTGATTATATCGATATATTTTTAATGTAATTTGATAAATATAACATTCGAAAAAATTGAATTTTAAAATCATAAACTCACACATTCCACCTTGATATGAAAAAAATCTATATTTGCGCTTTTTATAAAATAAATTTTTTAAGATCCTGATACACCTGTCTCAAACCTGATTTAACCATAGCGCTGATATTTTGACCATTATGAAATTAGGACATTTTCTATACAGTGAATATAATATTTTTCTGATAATTGGTAATACAATTTTTGTGTGTAATCTATTTTATAAAAATTGCAAACGATATTTGAATTATAAAATTTAAATTCTTAAGACTTTATTAGATTTTAATTTTTGAAAGTACATTTATGTTCAGTGTATCAATAGTTAATGTCATAAGTACACTAAAAATATTTAAATCTATGAATGCAGTACAATTTATGCAAGTTGTATCTAAACCTAAGGTAATGTATTATAAAAATACAATTTTTACCATTAATTGCACATGCATAATTATTTATGTTTAAAAATGACACTTTCTTTGCATAAACTGATACAGAAATGCACACATATAAGAATCTGAAAATTTGACTCCCAATGTTATTAATTTTAAAAAAAGTATCATTTAAATTTGGCATAAAATAAGCTCGAAGGCATCTCAATCACATAACATTTACCATTGTTGAACATTTTGTCTCTAAGAAAAAATGAAAAATAGTAAGAAACTTTTCTGTTTTTTTTAGCAACCCAAGGGGCTATTGTTTTATTTAGATTGCGTTTCGAGTACCAGATAACTTTTCAATTTTTTATCATTTGCTTCAATTTTAATTACATTTAGCTTAAATATATTCAACTTAATAATTTATTGTTTACTTTGATTTTAATATCGGAAAAGTTTACTATTGTCAATGTTTCGATATTTCATCGTTTATTTTAATTCTTATATTTAATTGAGTAATTTAATAATAATTATAAGAAAGAAGTGTAGCTTCGGTGGCTAAATCTGTTTCTTGCAAAACTTTGCATAGAACTCTTTCATTTTTGTTTGTTTGTTTTGTTAGAATCGGGTATTCTTCGTCAACAGAGACCCAGAATAATTCCTACATAATTCTCTCTCTGTCAATCATTGTGACGTAAATAGCTTGGTTTTCTGAACCACTTAATATATTACGTGACGTCGTTCTTATAGCATTTAGATGTGTATTGAATTTATGATACCACATATAAGATTAAAAAGTTTAAATTTTCATTCCCATTCGCTGGGATTAAAACCATGGTTTCACATCTATCATGTTGCTATAGATAAACATGTAAATTTACTTTATAATTTTTAAATTCAATTTTTGTTTTTGAAACTCTATTTCCCCAGCCAACCATTTGAAAACGATTTATAATTTAGTAAAAGTACATCTTAATCACTCATTGCTGGCCAGCGTGTGGGTGTATTCAATTAATAACATCATTAAGAGAGACAAATCATAAGCGATGGCGTAATTAAAATTAGAAGCGGCGAAAAGCCAAAAATAAATTAAATCTCTTACATCGTAACAAAAGGCTCAAGGGAATGGAAATAATTAAAATGTGGTTTATTGTTTTCTTTTTCGTTCCACTTAGGATGCAGATTTAATGAAAAACTTAAAAATTTAAGAACTTTTAATACAATGAAAAAATTGTGAAAACTTGGAGCAGCGAAAAAATAAATTAAACTTCAATGTTGGTTATTACTTCTAAAGCTACACATTCTTAATTAAAAATAAACCATCCATTAAATTGTGCATGTGATGTTAACTGATACGCATATATTAATTAGTGATACTGTAATTGTTCACTCTCGGACTTTCTTGCAGAGAAGTTGTTAAGCTCTTATTTTTAACATCATTCTCTAAGTACTGTTTTATTATGTTTCCTCAATAATATTCCTTCCATATTTCATTATCTAAGTTGTTTACGAAATAACACAAAGGTCTAGGGTTAACTCCATTTTCTTTCTTAGCAGTGTTATTTTAAAGCATTTGAAAACAGAAAAGGTATACTGGTAGTAACTCCTATAGAGTAAATATCGGCAAATGGATCTCTCAGAGCAGAATGCTTTTCTTCGTTAAGTATGTCTTCAATTAATAATTTAAGCCGGTTTCCCCCTCTTATTTCAGAAATTGTTTTACTGTGAATCTTCTCTCTCTCTAACATAATATGTTATTACATAAATTTTATATCATTTTTTATGTCTAGATATTTTGCAATTTTTGATTTAAAATAAATTCAAGTATGAATTCACTCATATATATACAGTATAGATAAACTCATATACAAGTATGCTAGGAAAAAAAAATAGGGTAAATTTTGTTAATTCTTCGGTTTAAAAAAATGTGTGTGAGGTTCGCGATATTCTTATTAAAAATAATACACGCGTTTCCAAAGAGGAATTTAGTATAATTAAAAGGGGTAGAAAGGGCTCGAGTTAAGAATAATTAAAAAAAAAAGAGATCTTAGATTTGTGAATGAGAGAATGAAAGTGAAAGTTATTAGCGCAAGAGGCATATGAGGCTAAGCTGTGCCAAACAAGATGTAACTATCGCCTAGACTCGAGAAAAAAATTGAAAATTGGTAAGCAATTAGTTAACAAGAAGAAGGGTCGTAAATAGGGAAGGATTGCTAGGGTAACTGGGGGGGTGCGTCACATGTCGTGTTTACAAAAGACAGTAAATTCCAAGGGAAAGAAAAAGAGCACCAGGGTACATCGGGGTCTTGATCCCGTACTTACCTAAAGAAGGCAAGTCCCTGAGGTCAAGTAATATAATACCAAGGGACAGAGTGCCGGCTATATTCCAGATGTTGGGTACCCATTTGAGTCGCCTCTTACGACATGCATGAGCTACAGTGGGACTCTTCTTTCACATCCCATCACCTCAAGGGTCCAGATTTTAGATTTAACTTATCATACATACATATGAAAGTATTCATAAACTATAGATTCTCACTAAATTAGAAAAGAGATCTGATTTACATTCTTTTGAAGTCATGTTCCCCGATGGTTTTACACATTTTAACATCAAATAGACAGTTCCTAAGAAATGCAGGTAAAGTAATGGTTCGTTATTGCTAGGAGAACTTTTGTCACACAGCTTTGAATGGCTGGACTATCCCAGAATCATTCTCCTTTTATAGTTTATGTTTCAGGTGTAAGGGCATCGAAAGAAGTCTCCTGAAATAAGGTCCAATAAGAGGAAAACATCTCTTCTAATGCTAGAAGGCTAGAGAAGAATGTAGGAGGTCATTATCTTGTAGAAGGTATGAAGTGCCAGCAGCAGCCTGTAAGGGGCATACAAGATGGATCCTGCGCTAAAAACGTACGGGACATCACATAAATATAAGTATTAGTAGTTGGGCTTCTGCGATGAAATTTGTCATTGATCAGACCATATCCGTCAAAGAATGCCAGAAACATTATCTTCATCCTTAATTTTGTCGTCAATGATATTTCATTCATCCTGCGATATCAAAGTCGTTCTTCAACACATTTTGCATAAACATCTTCATAAACATTTTTAAGCATATCATGAGTATTATTTAGTAGTTTTACCAAGCATAAGCAAACAACATTCAGAAAATCATTTCCCCACTGTGTCGTTTGCCTGCAACTGCGCGTGTTCGTGCGTAAAATTTGGTGAATGATGTCATTCACCAAATTTTATTTCTATGTCTTTTATGTATATATACTCACATAATACATAACATTTAAGAATTTTATAGAATATGTAACAATAACAACTAAATTAAACTAACATTTTTGTAATTTATTCTATGGTGTGACTCTTTATATATGTGAAAATCGCAGTGTGGCACACACTGATGTCATACTTGAACGCCCCTGTTGTTGAGATGGTTGAGGATCACCACTATAAGTGTAACACTGATTCTTAACCGATATCCCTCACCAATTCCCCTCGTGTTGATTCTAAGCTCGACATTAATTAAACAATTTAATCAGTCAGTTAGTCATATTATGTGTATGAAACGGATATTTTTTTAATCAGATAAAATAACTAAATTTTAGTTCTGAACACATTTTGTCTAATTTCTTGGAACTTCTACAAAAACTCTGAAAACACGCAAGTTAAATTGAATAGATTTGAAATCCTATAAAGTTTATATATTTACAAAAAATTGCCAAACCTTTTACTTAAGTGTAATTTCATGAAAAGTGTACAGCGAAAGAGGCAACGCAGTAACATTAAATACCAAAAATAATATACAGATGTTTTTGGTGGCCAAGATTCTCGTTCAGTTATGAGAATTAACGCATTTTACATAAGAATATAAAAGTATTTACCAGTATAAAATTGAATGCGAAACATTTTCCCTTTAGATATTTCATAAAAACCGACATATTTCATTACTGCCTGAAATGCACCATGTTACCTCCGTTTAGTTAAGCTTAACAAGTGCGAGTGACAGATTTAATTATTAACAGGGTATTCATACTTTGAAAGCAATTCCAAACTCATTTCGAAGAAGAAAGAAATAAGGAAGTCTACCTGATTTTACCTGATGGTAAACAGATCGGAAAATTGTATATATTACTCCATTGATAGTTGTTGGGTCTTAATTACTGAGGCTTCAATTTCAGAATATAATTATACTTTACAGCATTAACAGAAATAAAGGTATTTAAATAACTTTTCAATGCTTCGATAATTTTGTCAGCTACCAAAAGGGAAGTGGGATTCAAAGAAATATATGTGCTGCTATAAATGGCAATTCTACTTGTTCATAGGTAGAGTAAGCTTAATATAAATAAACAATGGTAGTAATAGTAGTGTTTATTTATTCGTGTATTAAACGAACAATATTTGTATAAAATTGATTTTCATACGTTTACTTATTTGTATACGATGCAGGATATTTGCCTTTAATTTATTTTTATTTATGTCATTATTTATGTATGATGAAGACAATATTTATTTAAAATTAATTTTCGTATGTTTAATTATTTGTGTATGATGTATACCATATTTATTTCAAATTGATTCCCATATGTATAATAACTTGTGCACGATACATAGAACATGTACATTAGATTGATTTTCATACATTTAATTTTTGTGTGTATGATGCAGACGATGTTTGCTTGAAAATAATTTTCGTAAGTTTTATTATTAGTGTGGCGATGTAAAGGATATTTTTCTTAATCCATAACAGGAGAGATGAAAATGTTGGAAATAACGATTGACACACGGTAACAGAGACTGCTCTTCGTTACAATTTTTTAAAAATCGTTTAGTTAAAATACCGATCTGTTATTTTACTTAGAAGTTCCTTTAACTTTGAACTTTAGTAAAAGTAAGTTTTTACATTTTAAATTGAAACAAAACTCTTCCCGAGGAAGTTCACCCAGAACTTTAAATTTTTAATGAAAATCATATCCGGCAATAGAGTTTATAAAATTAGTAATATAAACGAATCTATTATTTGTTAATTATTGTTTTATTTATTTAATATTTAAACCAAATTTTAATAGGATAAAAGAATTCAATATAGCGCAGTATAGAAAAATTTGACAGTACCTGAACCATCAATATTTGGGGGATTTCAGAGACGAAAACAATTTAGTCCTTGTCTTCTTTAGCACACATATTACGTAATTTTTATGTGCATTCCAAATAAACAGATTTGACTAGATAAACAATATATATATATATATATATATATATATATATATAATGATTTACCTTAAATTCATATTAGTTTCTCATAATAATAATTTAGTTTCCTAATTTTTCCAATTCTCTTATTTAAAAGCATTCATTCTTATTTCCTGATACCATTCCTTTTTAACTTTAGTTTATGCAATTATTTGTTCTTAAGAAATTAGCTGACAATGCTGTTCCCAGGCTTCAAACTTGTAGGGATGATCCCTATCACACTTTAGGTCTGAATTTAAATTCCTTCGATATCCCTCTATTCATACCAAATGTTCCATTACGTTTATTGTGAAAAGTCCCTGCTAAATAACCAAAAGCACAGTGAAAGCTCTCTTTCGCTTTGACACTCTTGCTCTCATTATCCTTATCCAACGGCGGAGTGGTAATTACTGTCGTGTGGAAATGGTCTCTCTCCCCGCTGCAATAAAATAATTACTTAAAAAAGAAATTAGCTTCGACTGTTTTATAAACATAATTAATTAGTACTGTTAAAATACTTAAAAGGAAAGATATATATGTATATGTGTGTGTGTGTGTGTGTGCGTGTGTATGTGTGTGTCTAATTTTATTTATTTCTTATAAAAATAGTTCTTATGAATTTTGAATAATTTTCTTCGGACATTGATATTGTTTTGACACTGTTTTGTAGATACCGTCGTTATCTTTTGTATAATCATTTCGCTCATAGCGCTTGAATTAAGACAGTCATTTTTACTCACTGTGTTAATATGTTGCTATAATTACGTAATTTTTCTAATTTATTTCAAATATTGTGATCATTTTCTGATTTTATTGTAAATTATTTTTTTTTATTCTTCAGATGTTATAAATTTCTTGTCTTTTGGAATTGCTAGTTTATTTTCTCTTTAAATTATTTTATAAAGAATGCTTTACTTGATCTGAACTGAGTCTTTGTCTTTATTACCGCTTTTTAATAATATAATGCTGATTGGGATACTTTGGCCATTCATTCTGGAATAACCCAGCATTTAATCGTATGTTGCAACATTTATATTTTTTATTACTAATTTTAGTAATTGTCATTTTAGAGTCAATATTTATTAATTTTTGTATTATATTATTGATAGCAAATATGTTCTTAATTATTTAGGAACTGTATCTACATATCCTGCCATATATATCCATTTTTTTAATTCTGCGTTCAAGTTTCATATTTCATCATTTTCGTATTTATCAATAAATGAAAATGTTCCCCACCGGCCATGAAAATTGCATCACCAGGAAGGAATGATTTATGGAATATCAAAATCACATGAAATGAAGAAGGATGTGGAAATGGTTAGTATTTCAGGGTATTTAGATGATATAGAAGGGAGAAATGACTGTACCTAAAAAAACTACATAAAAGAAAATGAATGTAGTGAATTTTTCATTCGGAAAGCGTCTTATGAGGTCGGAGTTTGCAAAGAATATCGTGTCATGCCACAAATAAAAAGAAATGTTTACTAGCAAGTGTTGAATTTCAATAGAAGCAGGATCGTTGCTTGTCGAGAGTGTGGATAGCGTTTCTATGATATTGCCTGTGGCACTGGTCAAATTCCAACCTCTGTTGTGCCCGAATATGGAATCAATGGGTTGCTGAAGGTCATACTAGACGCCATGCAGGATTTCTACACCTCCCATGACTAACACCCGACAATACGGATACATTGTGCTATTGGTCTTGCAAAATCATACGGACTACCACATCACGGATCATTAATCAGGAAATGGGAATGTTTGAAGCATACCCAATTTCCGTTCGTTCGTTTCGTCGACCTTTTCAGCAGTGTCGAATGTCAGTACGACGACTATTACTTCGGTTTCATTTGACAATACAGAAGAGAGAGAGAGAGAGAGAGAGAGACGCCGACTCCGGTGCATCAAACGACAAAACTGAATACAGGAGTGGCACAGTATCGATTTTCAGACGAGTCCCGGTTCTGCGTGTTGGGTTCTGATGGCCGTATAAGTGTCAGGAGCCTCAGAGGAGACCGTTCTTCCTCTGCTTGCATTCTATATTGGCATAGAGACCCTGTACTTGCTGTGATGATTTTGGTAGTCATTGGGTACACAGCATGGGCATGGCTATTTCGGATCAACTGTAATTTGAAAGCAGGTTTTACATCTTTTACAGTTTACGTCCAGTAGTGATGCCCTATCTTCGAGGCTTGTCACTCACCATCTTCTAAGAAAATAATGCAAGACCACATGATGAACGTTGTTCTCTCTGATTGCACAGTCTTGATCTGTCACCCACTGAAAATATCCTGTCATGGGCTTATGAAAGATTGCCCTTTATCCATCGACTTTTACACTCACTCTTTTGCAAAATATTTATTCGTTTCTCTTTCAATGCGTTCAAATACCTACTCGTTTTCACAGATTTACCTCTTCCGTACTTAATTTTTCTGAATTTCATTTTTTCTAACTCAAAAATTATTCCACGTCCTACGAGTTGCGAGCTATTATTAATTATATCTACCCTGCGAACTCCTCGACAAAATATATACTAATCGATGACATTATATATATTCATCTCACTTATACATCTATCGAACCCAAGTGATGTTATTTGAAGAGAATTGCGCATACTTTGATGGTTATGAGAAATCCACGAGTCTCTATCCAAGCGTTTTGGCATATTAACGAGAATTTTTTCCGCTGTTTCTAGCAACCCCAATCATATCCATTGGTTGTTCATTTCCTTTCAGACGACAGATTACAAATTCCTTTCAGATTATAAATTTTGTTGCACATTTATTCTCCTCTTTCAATCTCATACTAGCAGCCATCATTGATTCTTAGATTTGAAAGATCGCGTGTCAAAGATTTCTGAAGAAAAATGCACATACAGCTTAGATGTCTGGAGACAAAATAATGATCCGTGCAGTTATTCCCTCAAATGGCAAAAATTTCAGTCATGAAACGAAAACGCACAAGAACCTAAAGCTTAGAGATAAAAAAAAAAAAAGTTACAGTTTGAAAACACGGGCAATTAGCTCCGAATAAATGGAGAAACAATAACGGTGCTAGAAAAGGAGAATGAGATAATCTAGGGTTGCCGTGCATAAGCCGCTATACTGAAATAGAAATTCATGGATTGCCACGTTTAGCGATTTATCTCCAAATTATCTTCCGTCTCCTACAGATGGGCTAAATTACATTTTAACTCTATCAATAGTTTTGAAATTAATGCTCAGAATATCTAATATTGATTCATATGATTCATGTGATTGTATTAATATTCATTGTATGTTTCTAAAAGTAATCCATATTTGATAGCAAAATTGGTAATAAAGTGTTACTAATGTAGTAACTAATCTGCTACTTAATGTATCTGTTATTATTTGAAATTATTAGTTTAAGACATGAATATATACCTTCAGACCTGATAATTCTTATTACTTTACGTTTTCCTTTCTTCAAATTTCCAGTAATTATATGTTATTGATTATCATCGGTATATTACTTGTCATCTTTGGATTTACAACTTAATGCACGAGTACATCTTTGGATTTACAACTTAATCACTGTAGGTGTAATTTTTATTTTGATATAAATATTTCCGTTGTTTATTTGCTTAATTATCTGAGTAATATTCGTATTAAAGTGCAATGCATTAAATCAATAAGTATATAATATGTTGTAGTAGCTAATATTGTGATTTTCCTGCCAAAATATCTTTTTTTTTTGAATAACTAAGCATAATTTTAATTATAAGCTTATTTACTATGAATAATTACAAAATAACGTAAATTAAAATGTCTTGTTTAAATTTCACGGTTATTTATTAAATAAAAATTTACCTGTCACCTCCATGCTTATTAACCCTGATGTTGTTTTTAATACTGAACTTTTTTTAACATAGGCTATCCATGAACCTTTTCTTCACTAACATCTGTGTTTCCTTTTTGATTTTATGTTTAAGTTTCCAACTTTTTTTCAACCAAATGTGGTTACGCAAATTTAGATAAACATTAGAAGCGTAGTGAATAGATATAACCTAGTCGTATAAAATCACCAGAGAAAGATAGCGGGTACATAGAAGGGTTACGGTAATGGATAGATTGTAGTAGTTGAAAGGAAACAAAATTGAGAATTCTTTGCATAGTGCTTGAAAGTTATTTGCGTGCTTGTGTAATCTTTAAGGATTCGGACCTGAAGCTGTCTGGTCAAAAATTCTCTATTGTTAATTTACTCGTATCGTATCCCGGTAAGAGTTATCTTTAATATTTTATACGTGGTTTTGTATCGACATAGAGCGACAATGAACTAGTAAAGAGTATTCCCCTTTTAAAAACATTAAATAAGGCTTTCAAAAAAGTAATTGACTACTTTTTTGAATTGCGTTTGTGTGCCTATATTATTTACTTCATCTGTACTTCGAATTCAGTTGAACGTTAGAATACTATTTAATTAATATTTAAGATGACCGAAGACTTAGGTAATAGAGGAACTCCACAGATTTATATATTGCACTTAGTTTACATTTTTTATATTTCATTAAATAAATGAAAGTAAGAACTTCAAGAATATAAATTTGACATTTTCCTCATATTGTTCAATATTTAACATAGTATTTCACCTATTATTACATTTCCATAAAATAATGTGAAATTGCTATTTTTATATGCGTGGTCAAGTATTTTATTTTGAAAATTACGACAATCAAATAGTTCCTTTCCTGAGTAGTCATTGTACTGTTGTAGAATATTTTTATCAGTAATAAAAGAAAGTAGACAGAGTAGGACGATGCATGAGTCAGTAAGGAAGAAGGAAAGGTAAAAAAAAAAAACTGAATTACATTTTTTAGAACTATCAAAATAAAAAAAAAAAAAAAAAAAAATACAACCAGCTCCATTGAGAAAAGAAATTATTCCAGAATAAGACCTCGGGCTATGAGAAAAAATGCAGAAGCGCTGACCACTAGGCAACAGTCAGTTGAAGAAAAAATGGTAAAGGTGGAAAAAAAATGATGAAATCTGAGGAAGACAGGCGAAAAGTGATTAGATTGAAAATTTGGTGTTTTTAGGACTAAATATTGTAAGCCTCGAAGATGGAATCGAGTAGTAATTGTAATTTTTAGAAAGTATTGGTGATTGATATATAATGGTTGAATTAAATTCTTTTTGACTACTGCCATCGAAGTTCTGAATTTATTCTTGTTGAAACTTTGAAAAAGCTCTTTAGTGTCATGTCTAAAATAGAATTGTGTTTTGTTTTGAGTGGCATTTATTCTCAAGCATGGTAATTGGTTAAGAGGGTTAAACTTTTATGTTGGTGGGCCTTTTTGATTCTCTCTTCTAGTGGTTGGTGGCATAGGAAAAGGAGAATTAAAGCTAAAGAGGTTTTTGAGACAAACTGTAAAATGCGGGGTGTGGAAAATACCGCAGTTGAAATATTTGGGTTAGAAGTCACATGACTTAGTGCACTATTTTTAATAATGGTTTTTATTCAACTTAAGGCATTTTGGGAAGCGAATACCTATTTCGCAGAATGAGTGGCATCTGTAACCCTGGTTAAGGATTTGCTTTTGCAGAGGGGTATAATTTTCATTTTGATGTAGCCAATGGGATTAACTGACAAAACTTCTATGTTCTTGGAGTTGAATGAAGAAGAATTGGATGAGTACTTTATGACTACCTTTATGATTTTGAAGGATGTGACAAGTTTTAATTTTGCTTCCTCAGGAGTTAACTCGTTAATGTTTGTGGTTTGCTTAATATCAATGGGGAGACTGCGGATAATTAATTTAGCTAATTTATCCTTGGGAGATCCATATAAGTGTGAACTTTTATTTTATTTTTATCAATATGACATCACTGCCTGATGACATGCATTTCCTTATGTAGTGGGGTTCGATGGTGGAGAGACAAAGTTTCCGGTTGGAAACACTAATTTTGCCTAAAAGTTTCCATTGGTAAAATTGTGCCTTTCATTTATGAGAGCAGTTGGGCTCCAAATGTTGCTTGGTATTATAAAGGGAGTCTTAGGTTTAGTGTTAAGTGTTGGTTTAGAGTTAATGAAGATTACAATGAAGGGGGATTTTTTATTGGGTGGGGAGATCTGCACAGATATTCTTACGGGTATTCTTGTTATTATACTTTTCGTAGTTTCTTATCTTCTCGATTTGTTATTAGAATCCTTCATCATCCTTAAATATGCGGGAGAGGGAGAAGAATTGAGGCTGCATCCATTTTAGTAAGGATCCAAGAGGGCAAAATCTAAAGCTCGCTAATCATTGTGCAGCCCAGGCGACCACCTAATGAAAATACAACAGAAGTATTGAAATCGTTATTAGAAAAATGAGCTGGGAAAGACCAAAAAGTGGAAAGAAAGAATTGAGCTTGCGAGGTAGGTTCTGGCCGATGGAAGATTGTTTTTGTTTGGATTGGAATTTTCTCAGTTGGAATGTGTATATGACTTCCAAAGCTTCTTTAAAATGATTCACTTAACGTATGAAGAACTTCCTTTAAAAAAATTGAGTCATTTTTGGATCGTGGCAATCTTCATGTCTAGAACTTGCCATTAGTTGAACCAATGCATTTTTATTATTTTGGAATAAGTGAGGGGAGAATACTTATATTAGCATCTTTAAATATGTTTGCTTTGAGAATCTTAATTAACTGTACAGTGTTATAGTGCATTAGAATTTTAGAATTTAGTAGATTATATCATGAAGTTTGGATACTTCAAATACGGATTTCGGAGAGGGAGAAATTTCCATCTTGTTCGATTCCTTCAAATGGTTGGCCAGGAAAAAAACAATCAGGTTCAACATGTTAAATATTAACATATTCTGAAATGATCTTCAATTAAAATACAGGGATGTTAGTGGTAATATCAAATCAGAGAGAGGAACTTACTTTATCAAGTATATGTGTGGTATTTATTGATTCGATCATGTTCGTTCTTGTCTAATCCAAAGAAATGTAAGGGAGTCAGAGTTGTTTTCCCACAATGTGGAAATAGTTGGAGAAAGGTCAGTCAGACAGTAATCGATGGAGAATCAAAGCATGTTCCCCAAGAGAGATTAAAGCGTCGAATGTGCAATTTAATATAGATGATGAGGGTAAATGTCTTAAAAATTAATATGTTTTTACCAAGTATCAATCGCCAGTACAATTACTTAAAATAGTATAGATGTTCATATATTTTTACACAAAATTATATGTCTTTTATATTTCTCATTTTATTGACTAACGCAATAAAAAAATTGTTATCATAATTTACATATTTATCATATAAGTTAGTAACAGCATTACTCAAATTATAAAACTTTTTATTCTTAATACATATAGACTTATCACACATACTTAACCTTATAATTTGACAAGAATACCAATAACATCTTCTAACTAAAACACAAAATTCATGGCAAAAAATAAGAGTACGCTAGTGTTCCAGTTACCATAACGTAACAAAGTATAAATTGTCTAGT
>BMAW01055223.1:81192-103243 GCA_019974015.1 Nephila pilipes
TGAATTTCGAGAAATATTAAACACATTTTTCATGTTAAAAATAACTGCTGATATAATTTTGCGAGTGAATTCGAGTCAAACAACAGATATCTATCATATATTAAAACTCACAACTGGATAGTAAGATGATATTTATTTTAAATCAACTGAATGAAAACTGCATTGATTTATCAAATATTTCAATACATATTACCATATTTCTGAATTCATAAAGAACTCTTGACTCTAAGAAACCCCTGAAAGTGAATTATCATCATCTGATACATCATTTTCAGCTACACCAGCATCATTACCAAAATCACTGTCATCTTAAATTATTCATCCATCATGACATCCAAGCCAGCTTTACAAATATTAATTTGCTCCCACCCGCGCGTTCCACGACTTCTTTTCACCATATAGCTGAGGCTTACTGTGTATTAAATCATTAAGATTTTAGAGGAATTGAGTACTTTGTTAATATCTATAATACTATAATACCTTTCCAGATCTTCCAATTCTCGGGACCGAAATGCTTGCATGAAACGGTTCTTCATACACATAAACATATAGTAATTTATTTATGCATGGTCTTATGCCTGGGTTCAAAAACTTATTTCTTAAATTTCATTCTAATAAATTCGTAAATAGCTACAAGTTCACATAGTTTTTAAGGAAATATTAAGCAGTTTTGAGCATTTCCTTTTACTTTTATTCGCGGACACTTTTCTGAAATTAGAAATTTAATAAAAATTAGCTGTTAATGAACCTTAGTCTGTAAAAAAATTATGTTACTTAATTGTTTTGAATCTTCTCAGCATTCTTTATTTTAAAATGTTTGGTAATATATTGGTTTCTTTTACAGCTATGTTATTAAGAAAACTATTATTATAATAAGAGCAACAGAATACACAAATTGCTAAAATCTTTCAATTTTGCAGGGCCGCTAGGAAATTTATAAAAAAAAAGAATTCGCTATAAAATGTTATTATATAAATATTAACAATTGTAAAGCAATTAAAACTTTTCAAGTTATTAATAGTTTTCGCTCATTTTTTTAATTTTGCTTTAATTAATCTATGAGAATTTTAAATTTAAAGCTACATATTCTATAACTATTTCTACTTATATTGCTATAAAAATAAACAAAAAAAATAAGTAGTTAAAATAGTCCTCTATTTTTCAGGAATGTTTTTATTACTTTTTCTACTTTAAATCTGAAAATGGTGTTTTTTAAAAGTTTTTTAGACACTTAAAGTTAAATAAATGCTATAGAAAAAGTTATTAATATAGAAGGAAATTTGAATTTCCAGCAGAGCAATTTTGTTCTCTAACAGAATCAGGATACATTGTCAAAAAAGTGTTGAAAAAGTTCTAAAAGTGTCTAAATACCATGGAATTTCCTCTTATTGAACAGTAAAGTACAATTATGACAATTTAATGCTTTCAGATAAACTATTGGAATTTCAAATATAATTTTCACTGCAAAAACGTCTCATTCAGAAAAACAAATTTGAAAAGAATTCAGTGAAGTTTTTGAAAGTATTTTGTGTTCTTTCATACAAAAATACACTATCTGGTTGTAAAATAATTTTGATTTAAGGAATTTTTTCGTTCATGATAGGTTTACTACTCACAGTATTTTTGTTAAATCAGAATTTTTTGTAATGCTTTGATTGAATATAAACGAATAATTGAGATGATGAAAAGTATTCCGAGACTTTTAATACCAAAATAACGCTAGATCTCTGAAAATCCATGATTTAAATAACTTTTGTGGCTAATGTTAGCTAACTATTTAAAGTACTTTTCTTTCAGTCAAAATTATCTTTAATAAGTTAGTACTTTTACATATTCAATGTACCCTTAACTACATATAAACACAAATAGAAAGTTTCTTCTCATTTTTTGCTTACAATACGTGCAGTTTAAGCAGTTTAACTGCTGTGAAAAGTAAGTTACATATATATTTGTTTTAGTGCTCTAAAAATACATAAACTAGAATGGGAAATCTAACACAACATGATGAAATGTATTTAATAGCCATTCATATATATTTAAACTTCCTTTTTACTTATGCAAAAGGTATTACTTGATACATAAAAATTGACGACGGAGCTTACATCATAATCCTGTAACATACTACGACCAACTTACGAAGCATAATAAGATTATTTTTGTTTGTCTTCTACAGTCATGTGATGACTGTTAAGCTTGTAGTTATAACACGCATCTCTTAAATTTAAAAATTATATTACGACTTTAAAGCTGTCAGAAAGGAAAAATTACTGTTATATCCTGTATATATTAGCCACTTTAGGGTCTAGTGTTTTAATCAACCACGAAATGTCATAGCTGATCAATTTTATAATCACAGAGTGAAATGCGCAGACTCTTTTTTTGAATATCTTTTTGCTCAATACCTAATCAATGAACTAAATTTTCATTCCTTTGTTAATAGTTAATTATCACTTATATCAATTCCTATATTTCATTGAATAATTATTTAACAATTCAACACATTTGGTAACTAAATAAATTTTGTATAACTTTGCATAAGTTGATTCTATTTTGTTATCCGTACTTAAAACGTAAACATAAATCGACTTTATCATTCATCACACAAAAAATTGAAGCAACTTTACGCAAATTGAACTATTTGATATTACAATGAATAGCCTGCAACTTCAACGTTAATTGCTGACTACGGCAACTTAATGGTAAAGGTTGTGAATTCACGGTCGGCGTTATTTTTATCGATTTGCGGCTTTAAGCTCTGTTGCCACTAAAGACACACCATGCAGCGGAGGTGATTCATATTGAATTTGGTCGAGGTCCCGAGTCTTCTTGTTGCCGTGGTATGGAAGTTTTGAGTGAGAGGTATAAGCTTGGATGTCATCCTCGTCACTGGACTTTGGTTCAAAATTACGAGGTCCAACGACAATAATCTTCGTGTTGCTTCTCAGTGCGACACTAATAAACAATTCCAATCAGCATTGCTTAGAGAATTATTTCCAACTTTATTCGTCGGAAACAAGAAAGAAGAATGCAAGAATTCACTTTCTTAAATATGTAGAATTTATGAAATTCTTAAAAAGGTTCGTTTGAATTTGTCTAAGAGAATATAAATATTTATCGAAGAAACAATTACCATATCCGTATGTGTTTTATCTATAACGTGAAACATGTTTGTTGTTTTAATGGAAACTATTCTTTTTTCATCATTCTTCAGTTTGATTGCCTAGTTAGTAGGATTTATTGAAACATATTGGTCAAGATGTACCAGACATATGTTAACTTAAGAAAAATCAAAACATTTATTTGTGATCCAGACAGAATTTTTGAAATGCACAATAGGAATGAACGAAAGGGAAAAAGAATGATGTGAAAAGCGGATCTTATCCGTGTTCGCCACAGTCAGTAGCCCCATTCATATAAAGAAGAAAATATCATTCAGGGCTGAAAATTGCATTCTTTACCAAAAAAAATTATTAACAGTCTGGAGATCTAGGCTAGTTAAAAAGTGTAGATTTATGTAGGAACTACGCATTTTAGAACCCAAATACCTTTAAAAAAAAGTGCAATTTCATTCGATTGCATAAAAAGAAAACGAATTTAAAAATTATTCTTCAATTCTAAGCTTTATTAGGCAATATTATCAGCAATGAGAATTAAGCACGATTCTTTAGGATTCAAAACTCTCTGTCTCTGTATATATATATATATATATATATATATATATATATATATGTGTGTGTGTGTGTGTGTGTGTGTGTGTATGTACATATAAGATGGCAGAAGCCGGGTGAAAGCCTGCAAGTATTAGCCACCGATGTGGAGCGACTAATGAGCCTGGTCTATGCCGAGTGCCCTCTGGACATTCGGGAAAGTTTAACAGCTCAGTACTTCGTCGACCCCATCAGAGACGAAGACACGCAACACTCAATGAGGTTGATGGATGCCAAAGACTTCAAATCGGTTCTGGCATATAGTATGAAATATGAAGCTGCAAGAACTGTTTCCAAGACCTCCAAGCATGTCAGATCTATAGATTTGGGGGATGATTCAAAAAAGAAAGAGGATAAATTTGAATCTCTATTCAACAGGCAGGAAAAATTATTGAATAACTGCATCACTGGAAAGAAGAATGCCACTCGAAGGAACCCGAATGTAACTTGCTGGCAGTGCAACAGGAAAAGGCACTTACAGAAGGGATTGCCAAACGATTAAACCAAATCAGGAAAACTAAGCCAAGGCCGTCTTGGGGACGACGACGAAGGCTGCCTTTTCTAAAAAACGCCCCTGTAGAAGGATTGAAAATTTCCGCACTGAGCGAAAAGAAAAATGGACTCTACTTAGAAGGATCGATTTGTGGTGTCCCATGTTTGATGTTAGTGGATACAGGTGCGAACGTAACTCTTTTAAGAACCGACATAGCTCAGAAATCGAATCAACAATTTATCTATGGGGCTCCAGATATCTTTTTAAAGACAGCCACTGGTGAGAAAGCTAACATACACGGGAAGATGGATGCATCAATCGAATGTGGTTCCAGACGATTTCAACACAAAGTTTACGTAGCTAACATCACTGATCCATGCATACTTGGCCTGGATTTTCTTCGAGAGTTCAACTTTATGGTAGACCTGGAAAAAAATGAGATACGGACAGGAGGGGAGGAAATTTCGTTGTTCTCGGCTAATATAGAGTTTCCAAAGTTATGCTCCGCATTTGCAAAAGAAAACACTGTAATACCAGCAAGATCCGAATGCATGATCCAAATGTCCTTGTTGCAGCCCTTACACCACCATAAACGGTGTCACCGATGGCCAACTTTCAAAGGGATGCAGCTTCAGGAAGGTGGGTAAATAGGCCACCTTTGTGAAGGCGTCTGGGCAAAGTAAAGCGTGACACTTGTCACCCTGTAGGTGTACACAGTTGAGAAATGGCGCTTGCACAATGGTATTGGGTTCTTTTCGCCATTAGGACGATATATCAGTCATCCATTGTAGTTGTTTTCCTACGGCGGCCACCATCAATCTTTCTGACAGCTGTACCTATGGTATGGAAGGCTATCCAAGAGCGCGAAAAAACAATTTTGTTGATTTTGAACTTTATCATTTATTAACCCTATTATGTAATATTATGGAGCTATTATTTTCGTTAACCCAACAATTTATGACAATTTAACCTGACCACTTTTCAAAAATTTATTTTGTTTTTGCGTACATTTTTCATGTCTGCTTTCACCAGTAAAGAACTTAATTTTCAAAAATATGTCATAAATTTCTCCTGAATTATACATTGGATTGAAATAAAATATATGTAACATATGTCTGATACGTACTTTCACCATTAATGAACTCAATTTTCAAAAATATGTTTTAATAAATTTCCTTCAATTTTTTTATTGGATTGAAGTGAAACAAATATAAAAATTAAGTATTTTATTTACTTACCAATTTATGTATTACCTTAAATCATATGTATGCTGATATCAAGATATGACTCGAAATGAATAACATTATTCAGAATTTTAAGGCAGCTGTAAGGTAGCCTTTTTTTATTTTTCCCTTTATACCTCAAGAATGCTAAAATATGACTTTTTAGTTTGACTTCCTTCATGGAATATTTTAGGTTCTAATGATTTTAATACTGAATGACTGCTATTAGCCACCAAAGAAGTTATTTTTTTAGGTGGACTACTTTTGGCGTACCTGATGAGTTTTCAATTTATTATCGTTTGCTTCAATTTTAATTACATAATGCTTAAATATATTCAATTTATTAATTTATTGTTTATGTTAAATTTAATTACATGTAGATTACATTAAATTAAATTACATGTAGATCATTAATGACACGTAGATTATAATTTATAGTTTATTTTAATTTTAATTACGTTTAGCTTAAATATATTCAGTTTAATAATTAATCATTTGCTTTAATTTTAATATTGTAAAAGTTTATTATTGTTGATTTCACGATATTTCTTCGTTTATTTTAATTCTTATAACTATTTGAATAATTTAATATTAATTATAAAAATAAAGCGCACCTTGAGCGGTTCAATATTTTCTTTGCAAAATTTTACATAGAAATTTTTAATTTGTTTTTATGTCATGGTCTTCTTTTCAATTTTGTTGAGTAATAATTTTGTTGTCTTTATTCGTCTGATGTTATAATTTTTTCTTGAATATTCTGGAATTGGTAGTTCATTTCCGTTTTTAAATGATTTTACAAAGGGTTTGTTTTTTGTTGATCTCACTTACAATAAATCTTTGGTTTTATAATGCTGATTGGGATATTTTGGCCATCAATTCTGGAATATCCCAGCATTTAAAAGTCAAAGTCTGTTACAACGTTTATTAAATTATATTCCATTACCTTGCTTTTCTTCACAATATAGGGAGTTTTATTTTTTTTTATAATTTCTTAATCTCTTCTATTAAAATTTTTGCAGGATGTCATATTAATTTTTCGTTTAATTTTCTTCCTTTTCTAAACGTCTATAAACTATAATAATTCTTTTATAAATTTTTTTTAGTCTTTTCTAAACTATAATAATTTTCTTTCATAGACAAATTTGTAATTTTATTATTTTTTTCGTTTTTCTGAACTTGTAATGAAATGCACAATTTGTTTGGCGTGAATTGATGTGAATTTATTGCCTCCAGTTTTCTACAAATCACGTCGTTGAAGAAAATTTGTTACAACCATGTTTTGACAAGTAATTTGTACCAATGAAAACATTTATCATTTTATCTTATTTGTATTACTGGAAAGGAAATCTTAATATAACTTTCATACATACTTGCTTGTTCAATAATTTTGAAAAAATAAATTTTTGAGACAAATTGACGGAGATAAATAGTTAGAAAAAGGAAAAAAATTCTCATCCAACCCACAAAATAATAATTTCCTTTTTCAAAAAGATCTCGTACCTACGCAAATGTTAAGATTTTTTTTCATTACAGAAATCTCTAGGTTATTGCTAGTGAAAATAATAGGAAAAAAAAATAAAATATATAAGAATTTACAAACAGTATACAGTTAAACTATTTATATACACTTACTGGAGTTTTAATTTTTATTATTATTAATGCGTCATATTTGCAGATGTAACTGAAAATATACAGTTTTAAATCCTAATAAATTGCCACAGAATGAGTAACCGTTTTTTCAAGTTACTTATGGGTTAATTTCGATTCGACATTTGTTGATATTAAAATATACAAAATTTACTCATTAACCTTTTTGGAATGGTGTGCTGTTGAACATAGTTATTTATACACAGATTGTCCAATACACAAATGTATCCTATTTTCATTTCAATTATATAGGCCAAATTAAAAAAAAAATTAAATTCACTACATTGAACTTCATTCCAATTTTAGTTAACTAAATTGAACTTTTAGATTGTTGAATTTGTGTCTCTAATGAACTTTCTGATTCTGTTTGTTTGTCTAGAGAAAGAACGGGAGATAAAAAGTAAACAAAATTCAGCTGATGCACAGTCTTTGTTGCAAGTGATACAAACACTGTACGGTTTCAGGTGCTTCGATTGTTTTGTTTCTTTGATGATAAGGGTAGAATCGATCACTGAGAGCCTGTGGCCATGTTTTATTTAAAAACCTATGATCATTTTCGACTTTTATCGATTTCTATCACAGATTGCATTTCCAGGTAAAGACTTAATGTAATGGTTTCGGGAAGGCATGTCGCAAATTTATAATTTATCGATAGATCTCCACTTCGCTTTATATTTGGATAAGTATCATTGAAGGAAAAATATTGAATGAGATCAAACAGGTCAAGCATGTATTTTCTTAGTACTTTTTAAAATATTATATCAATTTTGTGTCGTGTAAAAATCGATGAATAAACTCAAATAGTTTCTGGAATATAAGTATTTAGCATAGTTTGGCCTTAAAGCTGCTGTAAAAATCTGTGTACTATTATTACGAAGAGAAATAGTGTTTTAATTGTAATTTTTAATTGAAAGGATGCTTTGTAAAATCATCGTTAAAAGCAGCATCCGAAACCAAGCCAAATATCATGCTAGTAGGCAAAGCACAATTGATGACATTTTAGTAAAAAAATTAACTTGAACTTATTCATCTCCAGATGAGTTAAATGCATGTGAACAAATGACTGTTCAAGTACTTTTTCCAATGCTACGTGTATAAAACTCGAAATTTCATATTTTCTTTTATACAGAATTATATTCTAAATTTGCAGACGATATTCCGTGCTAAGAACTAGTAATACAAACTCATTTTTTTGGTTTTAAATAATCGAATTTTAATTTATGTTTCATTTATTAAATTTTGTAATGAGTTCCTATGTCAACACGAATTATTCCACTCACATAAAATATCTGTCGTTTCTCACCCAATCCCGTTTCATTTTCACACCCTCGTTTTTTCAAGCATCCATGAGATTTACACCATCAAAATTTCTAGCAGTTTCTTTAAAAAAAGTCAGCATTCAATACATTCATTTTAGATGATTGAGGATGAAATAATAGGATTCGTGTATACGATTGGAATACTTACTTCTTTTCCGAAGAAATTTGTCAATCGTTCAAGGAATTGTGACATTCCAAAAACATTATATTCAATAGATAATTTATAAGTTCACACCTATCTTTATCCTCAAAAGTTGTACCGGCTGCTTTCGAAACTTTGCCCGGATCGTGAAGGAAAAACATTCAAAGGAAGATTCTGTTCATGAAAATGTTCAATGAATGAAATGTATGAAAGTTCAAAGAAAGATTCTTTCAAAACTGATTATGTAAAATTCAGTAGTATTGTCGTCGGATATTGACGGAACGGAGTGAATTTCTACTAAAGATGATCAATCGATTGTCAGTTGTATCGGAGTTATTGTGAAGAATTTCAATTTCTTTTTGGTGATATAAAAGATTTTCATTTTTACAGATATCTAAATACGTCTTTTACACATGATCTCTTTCTGAGCATATGATGATTTTGTTTCTATATCTTTATTTTAGTACCTATACTTCCTTTCAATTTCAAAAAGTCTATCTTTCTTAATTCCTTCCATCACTTGTCAAAACTGATATCGTGAAGTCTCCCCAAATGTATTTAGCTTCCTATCAGAAAATATTTTCTAAGATATTTATCAACTTTCAATATAATTGACATCTCATACCTCTTCAAAATACTAAAAAGTAAGTAATTTTTTGTATGGGATAATTTAAAGCAAAATAAGAACCGTTCCCTAGTTGTTGATTACAATAGTAATCAATATAATTGCTTGGAACCAATTTTGATCTACATTTCACCACGACTGACATATTTTAATGCGAAATTAAAATTAATTTGCAAATTATTTTACAAAAATTTTCTTTGAAATGATACTACAAGATTTATGGTGCCTGATAGAAATTTACTAGGCCTACCGCCACGTATCAATAGTTTAATTTCGATTACACCAGTATATCTTTTTTCGGGGGAGGAGAGAAGTATAATGGGGTACGGAGAACTGTTTCATCTATTTTCGTTTTATTCGATGAGAATGGGTTAAATATTTATAATGTATAAATAGGTGATTTTTAAAATAAATGCTGGTACATCTCGCACCAGTGACAGTATCGCAATATACATAAATTTCAGTGATACGAGTTAGTAATTCTAAATTATATTTTCATTTACTGCTCCATACTTTTTAAGAATTATTTAGAATCTCTAGCACATTTGAAAGATTTTTCGACTGTTGCTTTGATTCCAGGAGGTACGATCATTGCCACTTTAGATTTCGCTAACTCTTTTAAAACAACATGTAGAAATTCTTTAAATAGGACCTCGGATTGTTAATAAAAACAATTGTTGAATCGAAAAATATTCTAACGAAATGATTTGTTCTTTTTGAATTACTGAAAACTTTTAATAATCGATACGTTAAAAATTTTCACCACCAACTTTACCAACTAATTCTAAGTAATCAAACTAAGGAGGGTAGTATTCACTGAAAATGCTTTGTGATTCATTTTTCACATTTAAAACATCAATACGTTTTGTAGAAAAATTACAGTTGACATTAATAATCCAACACTAAGTTTTAATGCAGATATATATTTATTATTTTTCTTTTAAAAACTTTTTCATTACTAGTTGTCACATCCTCTTTTTATGGATTTGCAAAAAAAGACGTAGAAAATTATTTCCTTTTTCCGCAGTAATAATCATTTCCCAATTTAGCTTAGTATTGATTTTTATTAGCCTTTCAAGAGGCTATTATCTTAGTAAACCCATTAATGTAGTACCTGACCACTTTTCAAAAATTTTTTTTGTTTTTGCGTACATTTTTAATGTCTGCTTTCACCAGTAAATAATTTCATTTTTAAAAAATATGTTATTATAAATTTCTCCTGAATTTTTTATTGGATTGAAATAAAATATATGTAACATATGTCTGATACCTACTTTCACCATTAATGAACTCAACTTTCAAAGATATGTTGTAATAAATTTGCCCAAATTGTTTTATAGGATTGAAGTGAAACAAATATTAAAATTATTTTATTTGTTTATCTGTTTATGTATTATCTTAAATCAAATGTAAACTGGAATCAAGATATGACTGAAAACAAGTAACATTTTTCAGAATTTTAAGACAGTTTGAAGGTAGCCTTTTTTTTTTCTTTTTACCTCAAGAATTTCAAAGTACGTCTTTTTAGTTTGGTTTCTTTTATGGAATGTTTTGGGGTTAAATTAATTTAATGTTGATTATTATTACTAACTATAATTTACGATTATTAGTTTTGGCGTACCAGATCACTTTTCATTTATATTTTATTTATATTTAATTTAAATATATTCAATTTAATAATTATCATTTACCTCAATTTTTTTCATTCAAAATAAATATATTCAATTTAAAAATTTATAGTTTGATTTAATTTTAATTACTTTTAGCTTAATTAAATTCAATTTAATAATGTATAGTTTCCTTTAATTTTAATATCGGAAAAGTTTACTATTATCCATTTCTTGATAATTCATCGTTTACTATAATTCTTATGTTTAATTGAGTAATTTAATAATAGTTAAAAAAAGCACACGTTGGGCGGCTAAATCTGTTCTTTGCAAAACTTTGCATAAAACTTTTTAATTTCTTAAATTTTAGTTTCTTATATGTGAAAATAACTATTAGACGATTTTTAATAGGTTTTGTTTTAATATTATCACTCGCTTCCTTCTTAAACTCTGAATAGTTTTCGTTTATGAAACGGATGTTAATTCAAGCAATAGTGTAGTTTCTTCTTACATTTTCAGCAATTCTGATTGCATAGTAATCATTGAAAACAGGATGAATGTTAAAGAGTTTTCCTGCAGTAGTTAATTCAAACAACCAAACTTCACATTCGCAACTTACAGTAATTGGTTGAGCTAATTTATTTTGAAAATGATGTAGAGTCTTTTTCTTGTGAAGTAAATTATGCTTGCACTATAAGGTAACATGATATGAAAATCATTTGTGACCTAATACATTACAATTAATGTTGGATTTGATCATCTCTTATTCAAAGATTTTGAGAATCTGGAAATCTAACCCACTTTATAAACAATTGACGAGATGGACCGGTAACTTTAGATGGAGTAATTTTATCAATTTTTTAATAATCACTGGTGTATTTGCCAGTTTTTTCTAAACATTCAATATCAAAATACTACCTTCATTTCTTTTGAATTAAAATCATGTAAGACATAAGTCGACGGACATTATAATTTTAAGCCATTGTTGGAAAAGGAGAACAATTACTTAATTGATATCTTCTACAAATTTTCTTATCATATCAACGTGAGAAATTTCAGCCCTATTAGATTTAACGGGCATTAATTCCGTTACACGATGATTCTTAGGTGGAATCAGGTCTAGAATCCCCGGCACAGCTAAAACAACGCCGGCCATTATGAAATAACTATTCCGTTATCATGATAGCAATGCAAGGAAAAGGTAGGAAGAAAAAATAAATTTATCAGTTCACAAGGAGAGTCTAAAAAAGGGAATAGCCAGAGGCATTAACCGTGATTACCAAAGACAGCAAATCCTATGGGAGAGAGGAAAAATCACTTGGTAAACTCTTGATCGTAAAACCCATTCTTTGGAAAAGAAAATAAGCACTTGAAAAGAAAATTTTTGTTTTGATTGTTTGCCTTCAGTTCCTTTTATCTCTTAAATAAGGAAAGTCTTAAAATTCTATTCGACGATCACTGAGTTTCTTGCGACTGAAATACTTTTCTAGACGAATTGATAACATTGCGACTCACGTAGCTATTAAATGTATTAGAAGTTCTGGGAAGAAATATTTATTTAAATCGTCACATATATTATTCTTCATTTTTATCCTGGATTAAAAATAAATAAATAAATGTGACAAAAAGAAATGATAAGTCTTATGGGGATCATTTCTGGCCATATTTTTTCCCTCCCTGTTGTGTTAAAAAGAACCAAGATTCAGGAAGCCTTTTTGAAAAAAATAGGAAGATCATACAGTTCCCATATTTTTTGAGCATTTAACCTATTACTCAAAAACAGCATTTCTTAAGAAATTTGATTTTTTTTTTTTGCTTAAAACATTTATGTGGAGTAGTGTGTGAAAAGTTTCAAAACGGCGAAAGTTAGCTTCCATTTGAACAAGTAATATTTTTTGAATTCCATCTCCTAACCTCCAAGGGATCTAATATCAGAGATGAGAAAGTATTTTGATTATTAACAAAGTGTATTTATAATGTTGTTGTATTATTTATTGTAATAAAATTTAGGTTCTTCTCTTATTACATTATTAAGAATAGTTTTGAGCAAAAATTTCAATGACAATAATTTTCAAGCACAATCATTTTAATTTTCAATATTATAAATTAATTATAAAGTATCGATAAAAATAAATATTTTAATAATAAATATTTTTGCATTATTTGCAGCTAGCTACCTGTTCTTCGCATGGGTGAATTTTTAAAATAAAACTCAACAAATATTTTTTAAAAATATTTTTAGTATAAATTTATCTAATGAGGAAGTAACAGATAAATAAATATAACAATCTACAAAAATAATTATCTCCATGAATAACAATAAATTATCAGAGGCTAAGATTGGTGTAATATAATATGTCTTTGTATAGTGGAGCTGCAGTCTTAGATATGGTGAAAAAGATAATATTAGCTATGCAATTGAAAACTTGTTCAAAACCAAATAATTGATACTTTTATCCGTTTCTTTTTAGAGAGGGTCAAATGCTCATTACATTTAATATATAAATATTGTCTCGCTTGGATCGATATATTTCTAGAAGGAAAGACTTAAAAATTTTAAAAAAATGAATAAATTGCGGAAGTGTTTTGTTTAATGCTATTTTCAAAACAGCAGCGAGAATCGGCTAATTAATTTACACTTCTGAAGAAATATCAGCCTGCTTCGGAAAACTTGGGATTCTTGCATCAGCTTCCAGACGTCGCAAGAATTGTTATCTTGTGTCATTTCATTCGAGACAAATCGATCGAGTGTTTTTTTTTTTTTTTTGTTATACAAAAAAAAATAAGCATCAATATTATTAGTTAAGACAGATTTTAAACTATAATCGGAAGGAGAGTATTAAAGTAAAGATAATTAATTTTAAGCCAAAGAATTAAAAACGAAAAGTTTTTAAATAAAATAAAATTAGCAGAAAAATATATTTAAAGAGATCGAAGAATGAAGCCGTGAACTAAACACAAGTTTAGACATAAGAACGCTGATGTTTAAGCAACAATAAACCTATATAATGTTCTACAGAGGAGAAAAAAAGAATAGAAATGTGATCTATGTTGTATATAAGAATTTAAAAGAGTAATTCATGTTTTGGGTATTTTTGAGAAAAAGATTTGGTGTATACAAGAATTTAAAAGAACCCTTCACGATCTTGGGATTCGAGAAATAAGATAAAGAGGTTTTGAATCGGAGCATTAACAATATTAGAGATGCCGCTGTAACCATGAGGGGCGTTTTATTGAAAATATAATTTAGTAATAGGAAGAGTTCAATCGTTGCACCTAAAATGTTGATGACTTTTGTTTAATGGCGAACCACTTTTTCATAATTGCTTAAATAATTTAGTCAACTGCAAATTAGCTTCCAAGAAAATAATGATTTAGAAGATAACATTAGGAACCAAAATAAATAAATTTAGTAACAAAAATATTTATTTATAAGGCTTAAAAATTAATTAAAATTTTATGCAATATAAAATTAACTGATATTAAGAACTAAATGAAAAACAAATGTTTTAACTTAATTCGAAATAAACGGAAAAAATAGACGCGTAGAGGACGAAAAATGAAGCCATGAAATTGAGCCCTGGACCGGAAATTGAAAGATGAAGACTTAAACAACCTGATTTATACTTACTTATATTTGATTTATACTTATATTTGATACTTATTACAACCTGACACAGTAGACAGAAGCGAAAAAGAATAGAAAACGTAAGCTATATTACATGGAATTTTCAGGATTGCTTCAAGATTTTGGAGTATTACATATAATGTATAGATGTTTTCAGGTTAAAAACATTATTAATATCAGAGATTCTATTGTAAAAGTTTAGGTTTTTGTTGCAAATTTGATTTGATACTACGAATATATATATAAACGAAGCTCAAATGATCATCGAAAAATTTATCGGAAACAAAATCATAAATCTAATGAAAAAACAACAACATAAAAACGTAAAAAAAAATAGACTCTACAGAATAATATTCTGTTAAAAGAAATAAACAAATTAATAAATATAAATTAATAAATTAATAAAATCGTGATATCTGGTGGCGAAGTTTGCGACAGAATTATGCTCATGAAGACAAAATCTATTCTATTAATCGGTTTAGTATCAAATCTTAAAAAAAATTCCAAACCAAATTTTAAAAGAAAAACGGTTCAAGATGTTCACAACTTGGATCCATATATATTCATTACAACGAATTTCGACCCTATGCACCTGTACCTTATTGCTTTACTCTTCGGAGACACAATAATAGTAAGTGACAGATAGGCCGTCGAAAGAGATTCTCACTCTCTCCTACCCTCTTGGACGGAAGGGGCTTCATACCGGATAAGGGACCTCAGTTCTTCTGCTTAACTTAACATGTTCAATTGCTTACATTCTGATAACTACGTACCTAAAACAGTGGGATTTTCTCTGAAAAGTCTTCCATAATTACCTTATCCTTGATTTTTGAGTTTTAATTGGAATCGTAACTAGTTGTATTCATACGAGTACACAAGCTTCAAAAAATCGGATAGAATATAGATATAACACACACACACACACACACACACACACACACACACACACATATATATATATATATATATATATATATATATATACAAACACACATATATATATTGTACTGTATTGCAGACTAATAAAGATGACTTGTTTTCAGGACATCACATTTATTTGCGCACATCTTTTCAAACATAAATTATACACACAATTTCCACAAGCACCATTTTTCAACGTTCGTCTTTACCTCTTGGAACCAAACTCAATTCTATTTTTTTTTTGTTCGTTGCCAGTAAATTATCTAAAAAACAAAAATATGATCTGGTGTTGCCAAAAAAAATATATCTTAAAAAAAGAATATTGAAAAAATGTATCAGTTTAAGCTTAAATCGTTTGCTTTTAAAAGTTGAATAGATAATATTTTAAAAAAGTATCCCATTAAGATTAAATCGTTTGTTTTTAAAAATTGAATATATATATATATATATATATATATATATATATATATATAATCGAAATACCACTGACTGACTCATCACGATATCTCTAAAACTATTCAACCGATTGACTTGAAATTTAGCATAGTTACTCATTTTGCGATGTAGACGCTCACTAAGAACGGATTTTACGGAATTCTTATCCAAAATGTGATTTTCATCTGTTAATCTTTTCTTATCCATAAATTATGTCATTTTTGGTGATAAAGTGGCCAAAAATGACATGACCGACGCCAAACGGAATTAATTTTTTTATATGTATTCTGTGCATCGCTACCAATTAAATTTACTTGGCGGGATTTGCACGTGCGAAATGGAAATAATTTAATATTGAGGCGCTGATGGTGGATTGGCAAGAGCGGGATTTTGAAAAATACTAAAATTTCAACTTCTTACGGAGTAGCGCACACCCAAGAGAATCCGCTGAATAGGATACATTGTAGGTTTATCATATATAATGTAAATGTTGAGCCCCGAAATTCCTACATTTAGAGATTTATCCCCAAATATCTTCCACCGCCAAGTCGAAGCATTTCAATGACCTTGCATTGTGAATTTTAAATAGCTATACTATGGTAACCCCAACAGATTTCTGGCCGTTTTGCTAAGCAAACGATAATTTTTTATTGTTGTGGAACCTCGACGTAAGTTTTAAATTTATGAGAAAAGTATTTCAATATTAATAATGATTGATAAATTACATTTGTAAATCTAAACGCTATCTTACTAAGTTATTGAAGTTGGCTTTTAACAAATGAATAATAAAGGTATGTTATTCATGTCATTGATAAAAAAAATAAGTAGCTGTCAAAATATTTATTTTGATGTATGCATTAACTGTAACCTAATATAAATATTATGCAAAAGTTGGTTTCTGTATTTTGGCAATTTTTAGCTTTTGGTTTCTCGGAAATAAATTTTTTTGATTTTTTAAAATGGCTGGATATTTTATCGTTTTCAGAATACAGAATTATTTTTAATGCTATGATTTTTTAAGAGCTATTCTGTCTTATTCAATTGCAGTTCCAGATATGACGCTAGAGTAGTAGAGTTATCCCTTTGCAAAAAGGATAACGTAATACGGGTGACTTTTTTCTAAAAAAATTTACTATACTTTATTTTTTGTTAGTATTTTTTGTTGAATTTTTAAATAATTTGATATTTAAAAATTAATTTCGGTTATATTTTTTAACTAGAGAAGTATTTCATTGTTGGTTAATACAAATTGATTTTTCATAATTACTTTTCAGTTATAATTTTTAATAATGAATGGTGAATATATTTGGATAGATGGAATACCTACTCCTTTAAAAGTCTTTAAAATTCTTGGCATGGGAGCATGTTTATTTTCATCTCTATCTTTGCTGGTGTTTGGTGACATATCGATGGCGTATAAAATGAGAAATATTGTTTCTCACGTGTTTAACAACTGGGATCGGTTTAAATGCTGCATTCAAATGCTATCTGGTGCCTCTTATAATACTAACGATTTATATTTTACCGAAATGTGTAAACCAAACACGTATGGATCTATTTGCAAAATTATGGCGGCAGCAGAGCTATTTCCCTATCAGTTCGAAGTGTATCAAGGTGGCTGCCTTATAGCTTCTGTTGGGGAAACAATTCAGGGGAAAAAAAGATTACGTTTTACGGGAAACTGTAATAGTGGTCATTTTGATGTTTATATATAAATAGTTGGATTAACAAATAGAAGTAAAGTTAATCCTGGTTATGATAATGTGAAACAAAATGAAGAAAATGAGTCATCTTTAGTGTTTCAGCCTCAAGAAAATGTGTCTGTGTTAGTTTCAAAGACTCAATCAATATCTAACATTGATTTTTCAAGTTCAAGTGAATCAATTATTAATGATGTAATATCTCTTCAACTAAATAAAGGTAAAAGAAAAAAAAGAAAAAGGTTCACAAATTCAATTAGATTTAAACAAGTAAGACAAGCTGCTACAAAATATACTCAAAGTCATCCTGAAGAACATAGAGAAGCTGCTTCAAAATATACTAAAAGCCATCCTGAAGTACATAGAGCAGCTGTAAGAAAATACTTTTCTAATAACCCCCATGTGAATCAGGCAGCTGTAATTAAATACAGTGAAAAAAAGATCAAAAGTTAAATTAGCGCCATGGACTTCCAAAAATTTGTCTAGTTTTAAATATGAAATATATATTGACTATTCAAATGATAAAATTATCAGTATCGGAAAACGTTTGCCCTGTTCGAGGTGCCGTGCTTTAAAATGGATAGAAGAACCTCCAGGAATGTGCTGCATTGGTGGTCAAGTCCAGCTTCCTGCTATTAGATCTTACCCTGAACCTTTGCATGGTCTTCTTAGCCATAAGGATCAGCTTTCAGAACATTTTCTTTCTATAATTCGTAAGTATAAGGGATGTTTTCAGATGACGTCATTCGGAGCAAAATAATTCAAGGAAGGAGATTTTATGCCAACATTTAAAGTCCAGGGGCAGGTATACCACAGGATAGGTAGCCTATTGGCTGAGCCTCCTCAACAACCTTCTTTTCTTCAGCTTTACTTTCTCTGTGATGATGAACGTGAAAAACACTTTCATTGTGGTATTTTCTCAAGTGTTAAGCCAGAATTAGCCAATTACAAAAGGCGCTACATGAACATAACAAGTATGTCCGCGATTTCAAAGCTGCTGTTGATTCAGTTCCTCAAGACCAAAAGGAGTTCAAGGTTATAATTAATGCAGATAAAACCATCTGGAGAACACAAAGGTCGTTTCAATGCTCCAAAATAAAATATTATCGTCTGCCCAGCGAAGTGAGCGGGTATCAGCTAGTACATATATAAGGATATAAGGTAAGTATTGAGGTATATATTTACATACAAAGACAAAGTAATATCGTTTACATACATGGCTTCTATTTCCCATAAATAGCTTCATGGCTACTATCTATAAATAACTTCATTTCACATTTTATTTTCATTTCATTTACCTGATCATGTTTAATTTTAGTTGGAAAAAATTGATATATTATGCAATTCAAATCGAAAAGAGCATCCGAGTTTAGTGAAGGAAATATCACGAATAACGGAAAGTCTCAGAGTAAGTATTTTCTCTCTCACACTATACTCTCGTTGTACGTCTTTCTTTTTACCCAATTAAAATCCAAATTCGTCTTATATATATATATATATATAACATATTGTTAAAACTATTCATCACACACGCACACAAGACTTCCTTTACTCTTATTTTTTGTTAATAATATTTTAGTTAATAATCATATTGCTTATAGTTTTGCCGTTGTCCTCTGACAAAAAGAAGTCAGATGTATAAACAGCAATTCTTTTTTTACACTCCTTACTTACGAATGTCAATGGGCTCGCTTACATCAGCTCCGCTCGGATACTTGTTCAGGTCTGAGGGGATTGTGTGGCAACTTACACTCACCCTTTTACAAAAAGTACGCCCTCTTCAGGCGGGCTTCAAGCACTGGAGATAACACACACACACTCATATATATATATATATATATATATATATATTGTGTGTGACAAATTTTGGCATTTGAAAACTCAATTACAGTAATAATTTTATTAAAAGCCCATAATTATTCAAATAAATACACTTTTGAAATTAAATTATTTAACAGTTTTAATATCTATGATTTCAAATTGCGGTAACTTATTGTATCGTATCGCAAAAGATTTTCATATCGTTTGGTTTTTTGTTTAAGTTTTTATTTTAGTGTGTGTGTGTGGCAACATTGTTACTTTTAATCTTGAATGAGTCAATTTTTAAAAATGTTATTCTATTGTTGATAAAAGACTTAAACGTTAAAAAGTCGTTATTTTTTATTTAGAGTTCTTTTATTCATCTGGCGATCTTATTTAGATCATTTGAATTTAGAGTTCTTTTATTCATCTGGCGATCTTATTTAGATCATTTGAATAATTATATGAGATTAATTCAAAATAGCTTCCGCTAAATTATTTTAAGCCTATTTCTATTTTTTTATTTACATTTCTGGCGTCCGCGACAGGACGATTTCGAATTCGAAATCAGAAGATTGCAGATCTTTAACTGTGAATCCAAACATGTTTAGAACTACTAAAGGCTTTATAAAAGAGGATTTGTTGTTTGTGGCGGAAGAAATTGGTGAGATACTACCTGAAAAGGTAAAAATTTCTGAATTAAGAGATATTATTTTAAAGAGCAAAACGTATCTGGATGATCCAGAATTCGTGACAAATATCTTATTAACAGCTGTGAGTGAACGAAAACAAAAACAAGAAGAAAAACAAAGATAATATGAAGAAAGAGAAAATATAAGAAAACACGAACTGGAGTTGGCGAGAATCAACACAACAGTGCCAAGTGTAGCTGAGTTTCAAAATACTATTATATCGGGTGCTAGAAAAAAATTTAATCTGCCAAAATTGGAATTTAGACAGTTTAATGGCGATATTAAGGATTGGCTACAATTTTGGAGCCAATTTCAACATATTCATAATGATGACGAAATCGCGCCAGAGAATAAATTTCAGTACCTTGTTCAAGCGACTGTAAGTGGCTCGAGAGCCAGAGAAGTAGTAGAAAGCTTTCCGGCCACAGCAGCAAATTATTCAAAAGCAGTGGATTGTTTAAAAGCACGATTTGGTAGAGATGAATTATTAGTAGAAGTTTATGTAAGAGAGTTATTAAAATTGATAATCTCGGTTCAGAAACATGAGAAAATTTCGATGACTTCTCTCTATGATAAACTCGAGTCATATATTAGAGCTTTAGAGACATTAGGAGTGACTACTGACGAGTGCGCTTCAATTCTTTATCCCATGGTTGAATCTTGTTTTCAAGAAGATTTCTTAAAGGCGTGGAATAGAAGCACTGCTTCAGCAACCTCAACTGATGCTAAAGAACGACTAACCAATTTGATGACATTCCTTAAAGCAGAAACTGAAGGGGAAGAGAGAATAAATTTGGCTATGGCTGGTTTTGGCTTGTGTGAAGATGAAAATCGACAATCCTTTAAGAAAAAGGTAAGAGATTTTCCCAAAAATAAAAGAATACCAACAGCTGCTAATTTATTGACTACAACTTCAAAAGATGTGAAGAAAGAATGTGTTTTCTGTTCTAGGAAACACTTGAGCTCGGACTGTTTTTCTGCTCAGAAGATGAGTTTGTCAGAGAGGCAAAATATTTTAAGAGACAAACAATGCTGTTATGCTTGTTTAAAACCAAACCATACAGCTCGTTCTTGCAAAGCATTTTTAAAGTGTATAGCATGTGGAAAGAAACATGTTCCTCTTATGTGTGAAAATCTGGCGGCTATAAATAAAGAACCAGACAAGAACGAGAGTAGAAGTTCAAATCTTGAAATCAATATGTCTAACAACACTTCCAACCCCAGGGTTTTCCTTCAAACTTTGAAATTAAAAATGGTATGCGGAAGTAAAGAAGTCTCGGTTAGAGCAATACTAGATTCTGGGTCACAAAAGACATACGTTCTGAAAAATCTAGTTGAACAAATGGGATACATTCCAATCAAAAAGGAAATTCTCAAGCACTCCTTGTTTGGTGGTGTTGAATCAGAAAAATATGAACACACTTATTATAGAATCAAATTACGAAACCCCGAGAATAATATCACTTGCAACATGGAAGCATTGGACCAGATATCTATATGCGATAACATTGCATCTGTTAGTCCAGGTTCATGGATTACAGAGCTTCGTGAAATGAAGATCAGGTTGTCGGATGTAGGTGAGGAAACACAACCTGTTCAAGTGCTTCTTGGATCTGATGTAATCGGGAAGCTCATGACTGGCCAGCGTAAAGTTTTATCCTGTGGGTTAATTGCCATGGAAACATTACTGGGTTGGACACTATCAGGTAAAGTTCCTGAGAGTGATATATCTTCACATAGCACTATGCTTTTAACCTCCCTTTTTGTAAAAGAAATGGATATCTCTCAGTTATGGAGATTAGATGCCTTAGGGATTCTTGATCCTTCAGAACAAAAAACTAATGAGGAACGTCATAATGCTTCGATGGAATATTTTTTAAGGACTGTCTCGGTCGATGAAGATGGAAGATTTCTTGTCTGCCTACCGTGGCTTGATGGACATTTGCCTTTGCCAGATAATTTTGATTTGGCAAGAAAAGGGTTGCAAATGACAGCCCATAATCTCAAACGGGAAAATTTATTTAAAGAATACGGGGAGATCTTTAAGGAATGGGAACACGAAGGCTGTTGTGAATCCACTGTGTAAGCCTCCCAAATTATAAGTGTAAGATA
>BMAW01055223.1:103253-123934 GCA_019974015.1 Nephila pilipes
GGCATATCGACGTTATTATTGAACCCTGGCTTTTTAAGTATACAACAAAGGCATAATCGAAGAGGTTCCTAAAGAAGAAATCAAGTCTCCTTGTCACTACTTGCCCCATCGACATGTAGTAAAGGAAAACAGCACTACAAAGATTAGACCTGTCTTTAATGCTTCGTCTAAACGAAAAGGAACGGTCAGTCTGAATGATTGTGTGGAAAAGGGATTAAATTTGATTGAATTAATCCCTTCTATAATAACAAGGTTTCGAATGTATAAATATGGCGTAACAGCTGATATAAGAAAAGCCTTCCTGCAGATAAGCATCTGTAAAAAGGACAGAAATTTCCTACGATTTTTGTGGTTCAGTAAAGAAGGAGAATTAGTACATTATCGTCATCGCCGAGTCGTATTTGGTGTTTCCTGTAGTCCTTTCTTGCTTGGGTCAACAATCCAATACCTTTTGAACAAAAAATTAGAAGAAACCAATCAAGGAAGTGGAAGATACCCTGTTGTTACTATACAGAAATTAATGAACAGTTTCTATGTAGACAATTGTTTGACTAGCCTAGAAAACCTGTCAGAGCTAAAACAATACATTAAAGTAGCCACTGAAATCATGGCTGAAAGGAAATTTGATTTACGAGGGTGGGAGCACTCTAACCCAATTGTTCCCATACTAAATCCTACAAACATCTTAGGCATGATTTGGGACAGACAATATGATACTCTTTCAATAAATATTTCCGATTTGGGAGAAATAAAAGAAAAAATCACAAAAAGAAATATTCTTTCTGCTTCACACAAAGTCTTTGACCCATTGGGCATCACTAATCCAGTGTTGTTGCAACCAAAACTCTTGTTACAAAATTTATGGAAATCTAAAATTGATTGGGATGAAGAAGTTGATCCAAAAACACGTAAAGATTTCCTAAAATGGCTGAGTGAGCTTCAATATTTGAAGCAAGTAAAAATACAAAGATGGTTACACTGTGATAATGGATTTGAACACATTTCGTTGCATTTATTTAGCGACGCAAGCAAATTTGCCTATTCTACTGTTGCATTCCTACGAGTGGATACTGGAAGTGCCGTACATATTCAACTAGTACAAAGTAAAGTTAGGATTGCCCCTTGTGGGAAAAAGGAAACAACGATCGCAAGGTTAGAGCTTCTTGGTGCTACTATATCGGCTCGCCTTTCCTCTACTCTCTTGAAAGAATTTCACACGGACAACGTTTATTTCTGGACTGACTCAACCACAGTACTGGCTTGGCTAAAGAGAGAAGAATCTTGGAGTATATTTGTTCATAACCGTATTCAAGAAATTCGACAGCTGACCTCAGTCAAATCCTGGAGACATGTACCCGGATCTTTGAATCCTGCAGATCGTCCTAGCAGAGGGTGTTCAGCGAAGCAACTATACAGTTCAAAATGGTGGGAAGGTCCCAGCTGGTTGTATCTTTCACCTAATGAATGGCCAAGTAACGATGCAGTAGTAGATGTCAATGATGAAGAAGTGAACAAAGAGAGAAAAAGAACTGTAGTATCCTGTATGGTAAATATTCAAACAGCAGATATTATGAGCGATTATTTTTCCACCTACAGTAGGAACGTCAGAGTAGTGGCATGGATTCTTCGGTTTATTCATAACATTTCAAATGTAAACAAGTTAAGAGGTAATTTAGTCTATGAAGAGTTTAAGAAAGCAGAAAATTTGGTTTTTAAGTCCATGCAGTTAAGGTCTTTTCAAGATGAGAAATTTCTTGCTAAAATGCAAGCCTTTAAAGATGAAGAAGGACTTCTCAGAATAAGAACCAAATTAGTGGACAGTGATGAGAAGGAAGATTTTAAATTCCCAGTTTTATTGCCTGCCAATGATGTTGTAGTGAAGTTAATTCGAGAAGAACATAAAAAGGCAATGCATGCAGGTTCTTATATACTACTTGCCAGGCTTAGAGAAAATTTTTGGATAATTAAAGCTAAAAAGTTAGTCAAGCAGGTTCTTAATGAATGTGTGACGTGCAAGCGTTATAAAGCTAAACATGTTGAGGTACCTTTCGCACCACTGCCTAGAGAGCGAGTTACTCAGACAAAAATATTTGAGGTAACGGGTATAGATTATGCCGGTCCTCTTTACCTTAAGTCTAAAGAAAAGGCATGGGTTGTTTTATTTACTTGTGCTGTCTACCGAGCAGTTCATTTTGAATTAGTCCAGTCTCTCACTACAGATACTTTCATTCAAGCCTTAAGACGATTCATTGCCAGAAGAGGCAGGATTTCAGTAATTTATAGTGACAATGGTACGAACTTTGTTGGAGCAAATAATGCCTTGAGAGCATTAGATTGGAGTAAAATTGCTGTATATTCAACTTCTCAGAAAATCACTTGGAAATTTATACCACCCACAGCGGCATGGTGGGGTGGATGGTGGGAGCGTATTGTAAGAATGCTAAAAGAGCTACTTCGACGAGTTTTGGGGAAGTCTATTTTAAATTATGAAGAGCTCTTAACTATCTTGTGTGACAGTGAGTCAATAATCAATGCCAGGCCGTTGACTTACCTACAAGATGATCCAAATGAATTAATACCTTTGACCCCAGCAATGTTTATTCACGGAAATAGCAACAATGAAACTCCAGATCTAGATAAAGTGGATCGAACTTCGTTGATAAAACGCATCAAATATTTGCAGAAATTACGTGACGATCTTAGACAAAGGTTTAGAAATGAATATCTTGCTCTTCTAGTACACAAGGGGATAAGGAAAAGTGGTGTTTTAGAGGTGGGAGATGTTGTGCTCATTGGGCATGACAATGTCCGCCGCATTGACTGGCCTCTTGGTGTTATCTTGGAAGTTTATCCTGGAAGAGATGGTGTTCCTAGAGTTGCAAGAATTAAAACCTCTAACGGTGAGAAGATACGCCCTTTCCAAAGACTTTATCCTTTGGAAATGTCTGCTAAAACTGAGATTGATGTTTTGAAAGCTTCAGGAGAAATCGGAGAACTTGCTGACCTACTAAAGATATTCCAGACTCTCCTGTTGAGGACACTGATGATTCTAAGGTGATACACCATACAAAAACTAGATTGGGAAGAACAGTAAGAATTCCTCGCAAATTAGACTTGTGAACTCATGAACATATTTTTTGACTTTTACAAATTGCAAGAGAAACTTAATGTTTTATATCTGTATTGCATATTTGAAATTCGATTTATTTTAGAATTTAGTTGCAAAGTTCTATTGTAACCTTTCACTTTGCAAGGTGGGAGTATGTATCGTATCGCAAAAGATTTTCATATCGTTTGGTTTTTTGTTTAAGTTTTTATTTTTGTGTGTGTGTGTGGCAACATTGTTACTTTTAATCTTGAATGAGTCAATTTTTAAAAATGTTATTCTATTGTTGATAAAAGACTTAAACGTTAAAAAGTCGTTATTTTTTATTTAGAGTTCTTTTATTCATCTGGCGATCTTATTTAGATCATTTGAATTTAGAGTTCTTTTATTCATCTGGCGATCTTATTTAGATCATTTGAATAATTATATGAGATTAATTCAAAATAGCTTCCGCTAAATTATTTTAAGCCTATTTCTATTTTTTTATTTACACTTATTTTCATTTGTATAGGGATTATTTTATTTCAATCAGAGTTATTTAAATATCTATACTGACTGCTCAAAGTAAACCAAGTAAACATGTTTGAATGAAGTCATGTATTACATGACTAAGGAATAGTGTATAAATAAACCGATTTTCATATCAAATAGATGTATATATTGAATCAGAAACCCATTTTCATCAACACATATGTTCTTTCTCGTCTATATGTCTTTTCATCTAATCAAGCAATGCTACTAATGCAGATACTGATTAAAGGAACTTATTTAATTAGAAATGTTGATCTCGGTCATTGAACTGAAGAGAGTGGGGGTCGTCACAATCTGTGATTAATTTAAATGAAACATGCAAAGTCTTACAAATCAAAAGCCTAGGTTTCATTATCATGGAATTCCAATTTTTCATTTATGCAAGTTTTATTTTTCTATGCCAAAGTATTTCGCAAATTATACTTTTCATGCGACAATGGTTGTGTAGAATAGTATGTATATATGTATAAATTCCAATTACTTCGATAACTATTAACATAGGGTTCTGCAAACTTCTTGAACTATTTAGTTTAATTACTTAGCTAGCAAATTTTAATAAGACTACTAGCTCACGTCATTAAAGTTAAAATCATACGAATAAAAAAAAAATCTGATTTTCCCTCTTCGGAAATTTGCATACTGTATACATAAGCATTACTTAACCTAACATAAATAATGAAAATGCAAAAATGTTATTTACTTTCATACATCGAAAGCTTACCATTGATTTAACATTACATTGTGTATCTCTTTTGAAACAAAACAAGTGCTGCTAAAGAATTCCAGTATTATAAAGGAGAAATCGGGATTTAGGAATTTGAATGGAAAACATTGTTACAGCATTTTCACTTTCTTTTTTTTGCAGTTTTTAAGGAAGCCTATGAGTATAAAACCTTTCACATCCAAACAAAATTCATTGTCATAACTGTTTTGGCCGGTGAGACCGTTTTTTCCTTTTGAAGATGGTTTACTTGAAGCGAAACATTTTCTTGTGTTGCTTGACTTCCACTGTATAACGATAAATACAGGTCTCATCGACTTTGATATTTTGATGTGAAACAACCAAAACATTTCTACCACAACAATAAAACTTTAATATGACAGCAAATGACAGCTAAATTGAAACTAACCAATGAATCATTGTCACTTTGGTTTTGGCATTGTGCAGCATATGGCAGCCCTCAATCGTAACAACAACTTGCCTTAGCAAATTCCATCTGTTGTCCGACACAAGTACTTTTGAATCATTTTCATTGCAAAAAAACATACAAAATTCCCCTTTTATGCCGATTGGTCCTAGATATATAATTTTCTTCCTTTCATAACTTTGGATCAATTTCTCCAAATGCTTAAAGTTTGATGTTCTCTAAGACTAGAAAAATTGTGGCATGCATTATAAGTATTTTATCTCTTTCTACTGTCTACGAATTTTAATTTAAAATCTATCATTGAAATGCCTTCAATCAAATAACTAGAACAGAACTTCTAAATAGAGTTTTTATTACTCACAAAGAAATTGCGAAAAGTGGAACAGGAAATTGCAAAGTTACTGGAATGGAAATAACCAAAAACAAAGTGTATTAGATTCAAACAGAGTGTATTTTGTCACCTCATTCGATGGATTAATCGATTTATTCGTAAATAATGGAACACACGTTATTAAACTTATGATTGGAAATGAAGGAAACGTTCCTCTATTCAACTTTAAGAAAACATATTAATGTTAGGGAAATATAGTTCTTATATAACAACCACTGTGTTAATTAGAATTTGATTGGTTATTTTATTTTGAATATAAAAGAAAAACACATTTATTACACACAAATATAACCCATCAGTAATTTCATATATTGCAACAGGAATTTTGTTTTTCAATCTACGATTCTGTCTAAAATTCCCCAATAACGTAGTTAAATTCAGGGATTGATAAGTTTTATTCGCGTCGCACTAGCAGTAACACCAGGTTTATTGGTGATGGTTTTAATTCAAAAACAATATTTAATTTTTTTTTATTTTTCAAAATCAATAGCAAATATTAGGCATCTATTATTTATTATAAAAAAGAATTTTCAATTAACGGAGAGCTGAAATAAAAGCTTAACATCATTTAAAATTGAAATGTTTAAAAAAAATTGTAATGCATCTAAATGTTATCAAATTATAAAATTGGAAAAATTATGCGCATTCTTAAAAAGGAAAATATTTTACTTATGTGTTAAACATATTTTGGCACTAAATTATATTATATTAAACTTGTGTGTACTTTTAAGAAAACTTACGAATATTACGTGATTTGATAAAATATGAATAAAAACTTTTACTCACAGATACTTTACACGTTTGAGTTCCATAATTTAAATAATTACGTATCTAATAAGTTAGGAAATGTATTGTTATTTAAATGTAGAGCTCTCTACAGTGATGAAATTCACAAATCACTTTTACGAATGATTATATTTATAAGCTTTTATTTTAATAGTTGTTTCAATATCTATGCATGTAAAAAATATGTTTTAATTTGAAATTTGTAATCGAATCTTAACCCACAATTTTTTTACTAATCGAACTGAAATTTTACTTAATGCGTGTTAGTCTTAAAAATTTCCAGTATAAAAGGAATTAAATAAGTATAAGTAAAATATATCATTAAGTCACATTCTTATTTAAAGATAGACTAAAAGAATAAAAATAACTTTTTTTAAATATGAATAAATACATAATATATAAAAGCTTGAGGCGTTAATATTTCTCTTGATCTCATTTTTAAGTAGTCATGATGCTCATTTTATTAGAGATTACCTTGGAATTTCATTTCAAATTCTTATAAATGATGTGAATTTTACATTAAAATTATTTTCATATCTGTTACATCCTTTAAATAAAATCTCAATTAAAAATGTTTTTTACTTGCATTTATTTCTTCCTAATGTCTACGATCCGCCTTAGGGTCTACATATTGCATTAACAATTTAAATTTTCTGCTTGAATAATAACTTTTCATACTTACTTAAAAGGCATAAATGTTGATTTGCTGAATCTGTACAGACGATTTGCATTCATAATTATTAATTTTTGCTCAGATAAGGTAAATAATCTCTTTTTTGTCTGACTTAATCCTGAAGAAACATTAATATTGATACCATCTTCGCTTAACCTTTAATACTTCTCTCTCTCAGCTAAATTTACTACTCTGCCTGGATTTCTTTCAATGAATATTTCACACTACACATTCAGTTTGAGCAAATTTTTAGCCTAGGAGCAAAAATACTATCGAAAAAATATATATTATTGAAAAATATTATTGAAACATTACGTAAAAGCTAAATAATTGTTTGAATATCTTATACATTTATCAAATTCCTACTTTACAATTCTAACTTTAAAGCAGCTGATACGTCTTCGACAAGTAAAAATGAACTTATTTTATGCCAAATTAAGTTATGCTTACTTTTTTAAACTTAAATATATATATAGAGAGAGAAATCGAATTTTAATAATGAAATATCTGTATGTTTGTGCATCTGTTTATTTAAAGAAAATCACATCCCTGCACATAAATAATTAACATAAATAAATAGCTCTATTTATACCTGTAAGTTGTGGACTTAACTCTAGGTACATCTTGCATAAAATCTACTGCATTCATAAATTTTAAATGTTGCATAGTATTTATAAACAAAATATTTTGCGTACTGAGCATAATTTTATTTCAAAAACTTAAATTTCACGCCTTTCTGTTTTAAAAATTACATTTTATGATTCAAATACCTCATAAAATTTATGCAAATACTGTGCACTACCAAAATTCTTGAATGTTAATTGTAAAAAATACTAAGCTCACTACATAAAATAACCTTATTTTATAAAGTGAAAAATATCATCATTGTACAAGTATATAAGGAATATTTCGAGAAATGCACACCTTAATAATAAAACACTCCAGATTTAGAATTTAGAATAAAAAACCCCATATGCATGTACTTTTCTCTACGGCGTGAGACGTTTGTTAATGATTTAAATTTTAGTTTTACAGCGTTAGAACGAGCATATTTATCAAATTCTCATAAATATTGCATCTACGGAATCGGCGAAGCACTATCATTTTTTGACAATAAAATAAATGAAAAGAAAAATTCGAAACATTTTATAGTCTGATTTAATTTAAATATTTATAAGCGGAATGTTGTTCGATTATTTAAGGAATAAGAATATCATGACACTTTGCATGGTAACCGATAGATATTTCAAACAGTGAAATTTAATAAATTTGTAGTATGGTAATATGTCTTTTATTTTAAATGATGTATATTGAAATTAGTTACATTTGATTATTTATTAATATAATCGAAATATTTGTTTGAAATTTAATTTAATGATAAGAAATTAGTTTAATCTGGTAATCACACACACACACGAGCATCAATTAAATTTTCCTTCACACATTGATAACTTTTACAAAGAGCAAAAGTTATACCTCATTTTATGTTACTTTCTTGCCGATTGATCGAACATTAAATGTTTTTGAAGCTATTCATATAAAGTCTTAATTTTGAAAATTAAGGATACCAGGACATGCTTACGAAAGTAAAATACCAAAAGTATATTTTTTTTTTGTTTTGGTCAAAAACACTTTTCTCCCTTTTAGTTCAACAGGGACACTATTTTGAGATGTATTTACATTCAGATATCCTTTAAGAAAGAACTATTCCTTAAATATACAAAATATTTTACTCCTCATGCACAAAATAATGCTCAAAAAATGGTGAATAAACGTTTTAATGATATTGTACACTCTATAACAAAGAATTTGTCCAATGAGGAGAAAAATTGCCAGATAGGAAAATTATGTGCTCAATAGAACATGATTAAAATTTGAGAAAAAACTGAATAATTTATTTCAGAGTTACATAATTATGAAGTAACTAGATCAATAAGGTGTTGACCAACTCTAGCCTGGATGCTAGCTACCATACGACGTGGCATAGAGTGATAAAGTTCTCTGATGGTCTCTTGCGGTATTTCTTGCCAAATGTGCTCCAATTGTCGGGCTAGGTCATCCACATTTCCTGGTAGATACAGTCCCCTTTTCATCATATACCATATATGCTCGATTGGAGAGAGATCTTGCAGGATAAGGAAGTGTTTGACAAGCTGTAAGACAGTTAATAGCAACACGGGCCGTATGTGGTCTGGCATTATCTTGCTGAAAAGTAAGGCCAGAGTACTGCAAAAGAAACTGTAGCAAAACAGGTCTCAGAATGTCGTCAACGTACCACTGTGCTGTAAGTGTGCCTCTAATGACAACCAAAGGAAATGGCACCCCAGACCATAACTCCTGGTTAAAGGCCTGTGTGCCATGCAATATTGAAAGCAGAATCGGCACGCTGCCCTAGGCATCTCCAAACAAGTCTTCGATATGATCATCTGGACTTATTTGGAAGCTGGATTCGTCTCTAAACACTATACGTACCCAGTCAGCATCATTTCAACCTGATCGAGCCAAGCACCACTGTAATCTGGCTCGAAGGTGTGCAGGCATGCGTGTCAGGTGGCATAGCGCTCATTATGAGCGTAGATTTCGCTCTATCAGCCGTCTGTGAATGCTATTGAATGACACTCGTGTGCGGGTGATACGTCTGTTTGTTGATAACGATGAAAGAGGCACTGGGACAGCTGATCTGTCACTCTCTCTCTTTCCTCCCGTTCTGCTGTGTCCCTAGGTCAAATGCTACCATCATGACACTGAAATCTGTCATTGTCCACCCATTCTTGCCGGCATCTTCTAATCACCGCATCGCTTCGACCCATATGGCGAGGGATTCTCCGATTTGCCCAACCTGCCTCTTTAAATCCAATCATACGACCTTTTTCGAACTCTGACAATTGATATCTAAATGAGCTCGAATCTTTCGGCGAGTCATTTTTTTAGTCATTGAAAGGTCTCCTAAATCGCAATGCAACAGAAAACTTGACCATCATTTTGAACATCGCTTCTTATGTACACTGCTGAGTGTGCAGTTCCATTGCTCTGTAGCTCTCGCTATTTATCCATTGGACACTAAATTTTAATTATTTGTATGTTCGGTCCAAATGTCTTTGCATACGAAATTTCTTTGCAAACGGGCATCTCCTTAGTGTGCGTTTTTTTTTTGTCACAGAGTGCATATTTTCTTTTACAAAATTATGGAACTTTTTGATTTTTGAAGTGATTTTTTTTCTCTTTTCATACGATTATCTTATGTAGTCATTCTTTTTCATTAAAAAATTGTAATATGTAGGGTTATAGAATTCCTAAATATAACACCTACATGCAAATATGTCTAAAAAGGATATCCACATTCAATTTAAAAATGATACAGAAAAAATATTCTTTAAACACAATTCCTTTCAAAACTCTATATAGTTATTAAAATATTGTCATAAGTCACAAGGAAAAAATGAGCCCTACTATAATATTTCCCAAAATGTTTTTTACAAAAACAAAGGGTCTTAAATACCGTAATTTAACTATTCTTCTCACGTCTTGGTGCCCTTATTGTTTTAACTAGGAATACGACAACTTGATCTTATTTTCTTTGCTATAAGATAGAAAAAATTTTCTCCTACATGAAGAATTAATATTCTAAGAGAACATAATTAATACAGCCAGCATAATAGAAATTCAAACCATACTATTATTATTATAGAGATATTCAGAAGTAAAAAAAATAATAAGATAAAGATACGTGAACACAGCTTTCGTAATTTTAATCACATAAAAATAAAAAATAAATATTTAACAGGTTCTCACTCGCATTAACTAATATCTAGTATTACTTTGCAACGATATTTCAATTGAGAGCCTCGACTTGTAAAAAAACCGTAATTTATTTGAATTAGTAAAATAATATATAAAATTGTAGTAAAAGAGAGAACGCGTGATTGGAGAGAGATAATAGGAGAAAAGGAATTAATAAGATTGACGAACCCACTACAGGGAATTACAAAACAATATCCCTTCTTTGCAGAACTTAAGTTTAAAATATAAATATATTTTAAATTTTTAGGACATTTTAAAGTTTAAGCTATCCCTTAAAATTTATGAAATTAAAAGTTTTCGATGTAGCTTTCACCAAACACCCAAACGGTATCCAATATATCGATAATAGAAATCATACAGTACTTTCTCCATTAAGTTACAGCCAAATGGCTGCAGTTCCTCAATGTTCGCCGGCAGTGACAGAAAGAAACTTTTCATATTTCAAGTAATTCCATAGAAAAAAAAAACATGCACGGAATTAAATGAAGGCTTATTATAGTAGGTATTGATTAAGAATAAGGTCATTACCTGCTCTAAAGCAAATCCATCAAAGCAGCAATCCTCTAGATATCGTTCGTAATTCTAATGGTGGTTTCATTAAACATTTACAATTATAATTTTAAAAGTGCTATTTATGACCCATAAAATGGAAGGTAAAAAAGTAAAATGCAACAAGGGTCTTTCTGTATCAGACTCCGAGCTTCGTTATAATTTTTAAAAAATATTATCCCATTATTTCACTTAGATATTCTTTGAACACCCAGATAAAATATGCTTTTAAAATTTAAAGTGAAGAAAATCGTTTCCGAGAAAGTCAAGCTGGAGCCTTAGATTTTTCGTTGAAAATCACACGTTGTTATAAATTTCAAAAAATCTATCTTTGAAAAAAATATATCATGTATTAATTATTATGTTTTATTTATTTGATATGAAAGTAATTTTCACTAGGAGAAAATTTAATATAATACAATACAGAAATACTGTGACAGTATAATGACTAGGAAATCCTTGAACTATCAGTATTTTAGGGATTTCCTAAAAGCAAGCAATTTAGTTCTTATATTTTTTAGCACATTCATTGCGTAAGTCTTACGTGCATTCCAAGCTAACAAGATTTTGGCAATATAAACATAAATATGCTGTCTTTCCTTTCTTGCATGACGAGCATAAACAACATGTTTTAATATATTTTAATTTTGTTTCATCTTTCGTGCACTGCTCCACAGTCTGAGACTCTGTTTTATCATCAGGTGCAATTCTCATTTTCTTCTTGGATTCATAACTCTTGTATGCAGTAGGTGTCCATTTTACAATTACGCATAAAGGTCCAACGGAAAAACTTAGAGTTCACTTACATTTTCTTTGGATTAGATTAGTTAATTTTTCCATCTGATTTTATTCCAGTAAATCTTACTATGTTGTGAGCTGGAGCTCTAACAGTTGAATTAGGTTCAATGGATGATCATTTGAATCGAATTTTTTCATAGTATTAATTTGTAGAAAAAGCCATGGCTTGCGTTAGATATTTTTCGTTTCAAGAAAGTCATCCATAAGGCTCGCACGATGACAAAGTGTGTTATCACTCATAAACATGAAGTCAGGACCGACATCCCTCCGAAACAGTCGGAGTTACTTTTATCTTTCAATATCTTTAAGCAATTAATGACCTCATCTCAAATGCATGGATGTCTTTTCGGTAGCTGTGCAGCATGATGCCTACTCCCACCATAACTCCTCTAGACGGAAACCGAAGTCGTTACGATGAAATTTCCGGGTGAAAAGGTTTTAATCTCTAATCATATCGCTAGCCGATGAGAATCAGTACCAAGTCTAAAACAAAATTCGTCACATAACATCACATTAACATCCAAATTCCTGTTTAAACGAGCCTGCTTATGCTTAGGCGTGAGAAAAATGTAAACTTTTGGTCGTCTAGCATAGAAATCAACATGATCGAGTTTCTTTGAAGCAGTTTGTTAGGAAACTCGTGCTCCTCTAGGGGATATGAACGCTGAATTTATTCTCTGAGTATGATTGTTCCTCTGACGTTGCTCAGTTATTGAGATAGCGGTCTTCGTGAACGGTTGTGACTCTTGGTTACATGGTACCGGTCATCGGTTAATATTTTCCGTACTTTTCAAACATCTGGCACAAGCTTGACATCATTTACTGAGACACAAGCACATTGAGATTTCCAGACACTTCAATTTGTGATGGGCCATTTTCAAGCATTTAAAAATTTCACCTTTCAAAAACATGTCTTGTTGTCATCATCTTTATGTCTTCATTTATTTTGCTTAATGGTTAACAACGTGCTTTCGCACATGAATTGTGCAAAACCTGTCTGAACTGTTTTTGCCGAATGCACGGAATTTAAATATTTCAAATGCGTGGCTGTTTTGCGTATAAATACGCTATTTGAATTAATTTGATGAAATTATTTTCACTTTCACACAGATCCTCTACAAGTTATTTCGTATAAATTTAGTAACATTTGCTCACATTTTCTTGAATTTCACGAATGATGTTAATTTTTAAAAATAAATATAAGCTTAAATTGAATTTATTCACTACCATCAAAAAGTTTTTCATCTTTAAATGGTATTTCACTCTATATTTAATTGCAAGGCAGACCCGAGCTACCTATAATTATTTAAAATTTCTTGAGAAAAATGTTGTCGTAAATATAGCTCCAAGTGTTGCAATGAAAAAAAAAAACTTTTACTAAGATATTTATCAATTATTCATCTAACGTATGTAATAAAGGAAAGGGAAACTTTTAAAAGTAAAATCAACTGAAAATGATATGCAAAACATGATAAATCAGGAAACTTTTTGTCAATTTGAAAACTTAATTAATGCGGTGGAATGATCTTCAAGGAATTTCAAGAGGAATGCTAAAAAGAATTGCACAAGTATGAAAATGGAAAGTACAGTCAAATTTTGAATTATTATCATAATTATGAACGTTATGAAGCTGATTATTTACTTTAAGAAATATAGCATATAATTTCACTTTAATATGTACTTTTCGAATAACAACAACAAAAATAACAGGTAGTGCGTTTCAATTAGTCGACAAAAATTCATAAGAAGAAACATTCTTATATTCATAAAAAAGATTTTTTAAAAAAAATGCTTAAAATATAGAAAAAAAATTAATTTCATGTTTCTTTTCTAGTCTTACCTCTGAATCAATTCCGCACATCCGGTAAGAACACATAAACAAAGAATTACTTAACGTTGGTAAATGGAACGTCCAATTAACACTCTGTTAGCAATTTTTAAAATTTCAAACACTTATAAGTCAACGCTTATTCACATTATATTATAACACACGTTAAATATGCACTCCAGAAAATGAAGCATTTTCAAAAAAATGTTAATTTAAAGTTTCCTCATTTCTGAAAATATTTCAATGTTTTAAAATTCATACTACCTTCAGCAAATTTTATTATTTTTACTCAATATTTGTTCTCAATATTTGTTCTCAATTTCTGGAAAGTATATATCTCAATACTGTTCATGGATTCAGTGTTATTTATGTATTTACAAATTTTTTTATTCTGTTAGACCTTATAAAAAGCAGTAAAATAAAAGTACATCTGAATTTGTGGCTAAAAAATCTTTTCCTTAAATACTTATTCCATGCAGTCAATTATCAAACTAGTATACCAAGTAACCAATATATATATATATATATATATATAGCTTCGGAAACTTCGTTTTTTTTTCTTCGGAAAAAAAAAACGGTGTAACTTCGGAAATAAACATAAATAATTTGTGATGTTAACTTCCGTACTTCGGAAATTTTGAAATGGAAATATAGATGTCAAGATGAAATTTTTTATATTTTTGTAATTTGATAAGAAAGATCAATTTTTGAAGGAATTTGGACGAATATTACTTTTTTAACAATGCCCACAAGGAAGAAAAAATACAATATGCGAAGTCACAGTACAATCAGTCAATATCGTGATGTCAAAAAATAAAAATATATATATTTATGTTCACTTACTTTCAATTTATGTCACCCCTACTTTCAGAATTACATTTGTTTCGAAAATTGTGTCAGGTGCATTCTGTAGACAGTTATTCTGAAAGTGTACAAAAATATTTTATAGGAATGAATCTACAAAGCACTGTACTCAGTAAAAATGTTTAATTTATTTGTCATACAATGTTTTTTTCAGTTTCTAAAAATTTCATTTTGAAATGGAATGAAATTGTTTTAACGTTATTGAAATAGTGTATACATTCGTTTCGGAAGTCTTCTCTTGAAATATATTCATTGGAAAAACTTTTCAGATTTAATATATTTTGTGCGTTCTGGACTAATACGTTTTATGCGTTTAATATATTCTATATGTTTGAAAAGAATTCGATATAAACTTATTAGAATGTATCTCAAAACATTCTAGTCATTGCTGTAATTCTTTGAATATTTGTACCTAATTTATTGACAGAATAAAATTAAAGGTAACATTTTAAGAAGTTTTTCAGAGTATTTCATCCATATGTATGTAGAAACAAAAAAGAATATTCTCACTTTTTATAACTATATAATAATTTTGTTGATTGGTCATTTGATGTGTGAATAGTCTTCGTATTTAGGAAAGAATTCACTTGAAGTTATTTATTACACAATAAACATTTAAAGTATACGATCACCAACAAAGATAATTTTTTTAAATACTTATTAAAATTTTACTAATGTTTCCTTTTATGTAAGTTATAAATTACATAGGAAAAACATGTATGATTTTTGAATTTGAATAAATAAATAAAAATAGATAAAAAATGTCTCAAAGTATTTTACTTTTTTGTGACACAATAACTTATAATCTATTTCAGGTATTCACCTTCTGCAACTTGAAAAAAAAAAAAAAAAAAAAAAAAAACGTTCATGTCATGGGATAGTTTTTTATCATATCATTTTCAAACAGTGTACAATTGTTTGATTTTATTGACATCGTGCTAGAAACAAAACGAGGGCAATAGGTGACAAACCTCGTATTTTCAAACCTTAGTCAAGTGATGAGAAAGACACCTAAGCTAGCACCTCCTTCTCCAAACTTCCACTCCCTCCCACGGGAAAACACTGAGCTTCGACAGATTTAACGTGCATCAGTCTCAGCTATATGGCGGATTTTAGTGGGATCAGGGCTTGTGCTCACCACTCGACGATAATATCCAACCGCGGTTCCTCGACCATGACCACTATGCTAACGCGGCCGCCAACAATTGTACGATTTAAACGCTTTGCGTTTCAACTGTCTGTAAATAAGAGAACATTTTTCTTTGGAAAATTGAATTTTTTTAGAAAATATGTACAATAGAAATTCCTCAAAAGAGATACTCACCATATCGGATATTTTGTCTCTTAAATAGATATATCTCTTAGAAAGAGGTTAGTATATAAGGACTATTTTCAAAGGGATCTATAGAATTGTCCTTTAAATAGAAGTATATTTGTTTTATTTCCTTATTAATATTTGTTTTCTCTGTTCCCAGATGTAATTCTGGGACTGAAAAGTGAAGAAATTTTAACCCGCATGGAAATAAAGTAGAAGAAGCGAGGTATCATTCCACTGGAACTTGCACCGTGAGACTTTTACCACTTTCCAAAAATGAAAGATTGCCATAAGGAACATCACTTTCATTCTGTCAACGAGGTGAATTACGAGGGTGCCATTGAAACCCGATGCGGACATTACCTTCCGAAATTCTTCTCAGACAGTTTTGGCAAACTAGTCACGCATCGGCACAAGCGTGGGAAAAGGGTTAGGGATTACGTTAAGAAATAAATAATGTGTTACATAGTAGATACATGTAGCTTTTTATTACAAGAATTGCTAAAATAGGATAATAAATAGAAAAAAATGTTTTGATTTGGAGGCATTATTTTTCCACCAAACATATAAAATTCATAAATAAAAATACAGTTATATTGAAATTTGAGCTTTCTTGTACCCATGTAGAGCAACAATTATGGAGAGAAAGCCCATTTTATAGAAAAAAAAAGCAAATATCCCTAGAATTAAAGCTGAATAAGTAAGGTAACCTTGGCGACAAATTTTGTCACCAAATGCTTAGCGACATTTTTGATGTCTCTAGGCGAAAGAAGAAATGTGTAGAATATTTTACTGCAGTCAATGTGTGCATCAGTTTATTTACATACAGCATTTGTATATTTTTTTGAGTTAGTGTGATATTGTGATTTAAATTGCTATGTGTTCAAATATTGAATTAGTCCTACTTTATATTTATTCTTGTGTATGTTAATTACTGTAGTGAAAAATAATTATTATGTATTTGCGAGAGATTCTCGGGATCAATTTAGATTTCTATTTCATTTCACGATCTTTTCTTGCATTCGTAAGACAATCTACCACGAAACACGTGAGTTTGTTCCATATCACACTCTCTTTCGAGAACTGGTGTGTTTCTAGCAAAGTTACTGGTTAATCGTCTTTCGAATTCAACAGTAGGTCCACGCAAACAAAAATTAGGCTCTTTCGTGCATTCAAAAGACGATCAATTATCAAACATTACTAATGGATGAGAGCGTAATTATATATGTATCTCTCTACAAATATATTCATAGGCCTTGGTAATAGAGTTGCGATAATCAAGAAACTCCTGGGCAACTTGTCCTAACCTGGTGATCATCTTGATTCTTGGTCCCACAAAAAAAAGGATGATTGGATATGCTGCATATGAAATGGATCTTGGAGTCTAATTATGTGGTGTGGAAGTTGGGTGAGAAGGAGGTACAAGTGTGTGTTTTACCTTTATCAAATAATAAGGATAAAACACACATTTATGTAACATAGCTGAAAATTATAAACATGTTATTAACATAACTGAAAATTATTAATATATAATTATATTACAAATATAGCTTAAAATTATAAGGTTTAATATTTTAAGCTTTTGCCTAGCTCAAGTTGCGACGTTAATTGAACTCGACTATTAAACTCAGAAATTGCAATTATGTAAATAAGTTTAATTTTTAACTTTGTTACGATATGCTTAATAAAATTGAATGTTGTATGTTCAATTGAATTGTTAGCTAATTATTTTAATAATGATAATAAGTATATTTACAAAACTATATTTCTCTGAATTCCTTATTACTTCATTAAGAGTGAAAAAATTTTAACAAATTTACTCTCTTTGTCATTTATTCTGTAAATGTTGATGAGTTCTTTTTTAAGTTATTAAATATTTTCTTTACTGATATTTGCAGAAGTTTTAAAAGGTATTTAGTCAAACAAATATAATTAAATTATAAATGATTAAGCAAAATAAAGATTTATTTAACTTTCTCGTAATATTTCATTTTATAATGAAATTAATGTAATTTAGCTATTCAAAGAAAAAAAATTATTTAATATTTGTACCAAAACAGTTTCGAATAATTTAGATACGTGTTTAATTGATATGATTTTAATTTTTAAGACTGATTCACTGATGGATAAATTAATATGTTTAATGTAATTGCACTTAATATTTTGCATTTCTCCTTTATAAAATGTATTGTTTTTAAATAATCAATTAAGTGAACGTGTATGAAATTTGAGTCGAATAAACTTTTAAATGAATAAATTAATAATAAGTTTGTGTCAAATGACATCATTTGTTCATTAAGAAAAATTAATTCTCTTCTTTCTAAAAGACGAGAAAAACGTTGTATAGTTAAAAAATAAATTAAATTAAAGTCGTTAGTCTAATATCTAAAGAACAATATAACTATCTATGCGTGTTATTCTATTCTTTATTTCAAAATCAATTAAATTAATTCAATAATATTACTTAATCTAATGAATAAAAAACAAGTTTGGAAAGTGTGAGGTTGCTTTTGATTACTTTAATAAGTAATGAAGTTGATTTTTAAAACTTTTATTATTTAACCATGAAAAATTTATTTCAATTTTACTTAAGGATAGAATTAAAATAGATATCACGTAAGTGCTTTCTTTTCTTTTCTTTCCTTTTTCTAACTGAATATCAGTTAGACACAAATCATTTTATCACTTTTTCACCTACTTTCCGATAAGCTAAAACCTTGGAAATTTTTCACAGAAGCTCAGTTTGAATAATAATGTAATATTCAGTTATAAAACTGCAAATAAAAAAAAAGCTTAAATATTGTTTTGTTGATTTTTTTTTGTAAAAAGTAAAGACCAAAAAAAGTGGAATATAATGTACTACATAGAAACTCTTTTTAAAAGCCAACACTTCTAAGAGGCAAAATAGTAAAAAAAAAAAGAACTAAAAAGAAAAACATAATTTTTTCTTTGGCCAGAGAGACATTAAATTATATGGTGCTAAAATGACAAGTTGTTGTGATTATCAATAAAAAAAGTGAAGAATTTTGGTAATCAAGCTGAAAATCTTTAATTAAAAAACTGAAGTGTTGTGACCACTTGACTAACTTATGAGCACGCACAACACTTGAGATTTCAGTCAAAAATTTTGAGTTGTACTGAGAAACCTTTTATTTTTATTTATGATGATGATATACAGTGGTATAGTAAATTTAAATTCGGTTTAATTTCTTATTAGTCGAAGAAAAATTTCGAAAAATTGAATTTCGAAATTATGTAATAACATTCGTTCTTTGTTTGGAGATGTAGTTACTTCTGTATCTAACCCTTTATTGTTGTATATATTGCCATGTATTGTAAACACTTGTTCTTTTTTATGTAGATATTTAAAGTAAATACATCGTATGAATAAATTTGATAAATAGAATATCAGAGATTGTTTTTATATAAATTTAAAAATTGGTTGCAATTCAGGAGGAGAAGGAGGTCAGTGAATATTACATAGGAGAAGTTGGAGTACTAACAAAAATATTTTACATTTTCGAAATCAAGATTAAACATATATTAATTTTAAGCAATAAAATGCTTTTTCGTGTGTTGAAAATTCGGAAAAATATCGGACCAACGAGGTATTATATATTTCAATCCAAAGAAAGCACAATACAGAATGCAACGGAGCAGCAACAAGTCACCGCATTAGGTGCATTCCAGTGTTACTTTCAACTGTAGCAGAATCATTGGGAAAAGTCTGTGACATCCCAAAAGGACTACTTTGAAACTTATTATTATAACTTTGTTACATGGGGATATGAGTATTTTTAATGAATAAAGGCTTGAATTTTTTTTTATCTTCTTCCAAAAGGGGATAAAAATCCGGTATACCCTTAATAACTTTCATAAATATAATCGTAACTAAGTTTTTTAGCGGCTTAGAGAGAATTATAAAAATATGTTAGGGGATTAATAAATTTAATTAAAAGAGATAATTAACTTCCAAACACAATTTGTCGTTTTTATCGGTGATTTATTATTTCAAAGTTAACCTAACTTTCAAATTCTGTAAAATTATTTAAAAAAAATTTAAGCTATGAAGTTTTAAAAAAATACAAGTCCACCAATATTAAGTGAGTGTTATCAAATATGTAGGGATAACATTTTCCTATTTAATACATTTCAAAGCGTACATCAAACGAAATGAAATGCTTAAGCATTTTAAAAACATTAAAAAAAAATTGAAAAAAAGTAGTTTTATATTTTGAAAAATAGGAATTAGTAATAATAATTAAAAAATTGTAACATATTTTTTTCCGAAATCACTCATCCCTCGACAGTCTATTAAACATTTATTATTCATCCATGTAGTCGGAAATCTTAGAGATTTAAGGCGGCCGCGATAGCTGAGTGGTTATGGTTGCAAGATCATAGTCGGCGTTGTTTCAGTTTGTATATATATATATATATATTCATGTGTTTCACTCTAACAGTTTTCAGCAAACAGTTCTACTACTAATGATTGGGATTGGAATAAAATTTGCCCAACCCTTAGAATTAAAAAGTTCGAGGAACCCCAACACTCCCTCAGAAAAGTACACCTTCAAAACATATTTAAAGTGGATCCGTACGTCATTCATATTTTTTGTAAAAAAAATGAACGAAAATTTTTATTTTTTTATTAAAAACGCTTTATAATATAAAATCAATGTAGTTCACTAATAAATAGAATTACCTTGTGCTCAAGGTTTCACCTACCTTAAATTATGTAGTTAAGTGTCAGAAGTTAGCTTGAATTCTTACATAAATTGTCGGCTTAGAGCTCTTTTGATGTTATCTGCAGTCGCATTTTACATTCTGTTGCTGTACTAGTTACATCTGACTCTATTTCTATGTATTTATGTAAAGACACACACACACA
>BMAW01055230.1:0-56235 GCA_019974015.1 Nephila pilipes
TATGAGAAAAAGCAGCAGGGTTTATACTAATGTTGTAGTTATAACTCCTAGTTTTAGGCGAATAAAAAGGAATAAAAATTTAAATTTTTCTCCCTAAAAAGTTGGAAGGTTGCCCTTCCAGCACTCCAATTACGGCAACTGGTGATTACAAACCCAACCTTCCAGCTGAAAGTTTCACTCTTTATTGTTGTAACTGTTCTATTAAAAAACTAAGTGTTCTGATCATACTGATAGAATGTCACCACGGCATCCTAGTGATCATGGTCACGAATTCGCGACCGACGTTGCTTGAGTCGAGTCGTAAATTCTAGTACTGATACTTCTAGAAACCTATCGTGTCGTCGTGCGAGATTATAAACGTTGAATCTATAGAGACTTTAAGCCTTCTCGATAGCTTGATATGTAAACTTTGAGAGGAGACGTCAACTCAGATGTCGTCTTCTTCACTTGACCGTGGGTCGAAATTAGGAAATGCAAATCACCGATAATACTTATGTTGCTTTTAAATGCGAAGTTAATAAACAATCAATCAGTGCATTCCAATTATTATTGTCTGCGATGTTTTCATCGATTATCTTTTTATCACATCGATATGTTCGTATTGTTTTGGAGATAGATGTATTAGATTAATAGTCATTGTAAGAATGATATAATAGATATAGTTTAATTAATTGTCAGAATATATTTTCATCTTCGAAAAGCATTTCTTTCTTGACTTATGATAGAATTCAGCAATTTTTACGACAATATTTTTAGTTCTTTCAATCTTTTCGGTAACCCCAAATTCTAAAAATTATTACAGTCGGTATATATATTGGATAATAATTGATTTATGCAAAAAAAAGTTTTGTGGGTAAACCGGAGGAATCGTATCGTTGGTGGCTTCTTTTGCAACTACAAACTCTTCATTTTGCAGTAAATTATTTTTGTTACCTATCCTCATACACTTCTAGTCTTGTATACACACACTTCCTCCCCTTATAGGAATTCTTTATTAAAAACCGACAAGGGGATAGACAAAAAAACTAATCTGGAACTTTTCATTTTAAATAACTAATAATATTTATTTAAACTGAAGAGTTTAAAGTTTTGTAAAATTTCGCAACGATAATAATAATATCATGTTATGTGCTTTTGACTAGCACTCAGTTGAAATAATTTAGCGTAACTTAGATTTCGTGATTTAAAATAATTTCACCAGACTTTCTGCATTGACTGGATCTTTATTAATCGTGCATCATATAGCAAGTCAGTACAGTAAGTGAAAAATGGGTTTTTAAAACAAAACTTTTTAAAGAAAACTACAGTTAGGTTTACAGTTAACATAGATATATTAATAGAGGTATAACAGGAAAAATACAAAAACTGAAATATAAATTATGAGAATCATTTTAAAAATTAACTCTAATTAAGTGCATTTAAATAAAATAAGTTTAACATTAATTGTTTATTCAAACAGAATTAATTTAATTTCGTCAAAACTATGCCAAGCAGGCTTCAGCTGATTTTCTGAAAACAGCTTGACAGGTGCAGCACTCTAGTGGCAAAATAATGAATTATTGTTGTCCTCACAATCGCATTAGTCAATTACAAATAATTAATTTAATTACTTTTGTTAATACAAACTAACTGTACACACATGGGTTAAATATATATATAACACCGGTAAAAAACGAATTTTTTGAACATGGGCTCTCTTTCAAACTTCAAAAAATATTTTGTTAATTATTAATTTTTGAAAAATAATAATTATCAAAAGAGATTTTAAGCAATGACCCTTTCACCTTGGTAACGGATTTGGCTACCATTTGGCGACTTGCAAGAAAACTTGGCGTAAAACTTAATTCCTTAAATAATTAATTTTAATAAATAAATATATATTAATTATGATTAAATTACTGTATTGTCTTCCAAAACAATCGCGTATAGAAAATTTCACATAAATTGAGCTCTTCAAAATGTGAGAAGAAAGCTATGAAAATTTCGACCCAGACATACATTGTGAGTAGAAGAAAACCCATTAAAAATATAATCAACATATTTTGAGGTTATATCTGTAGATTTCTACAGCTAAAATTAGATTATTAACAAACATTAAAACTCATATGCTCAGAAAGATAGATAAAAAAAAAAGGATTGTAAGAAACATAACAAAGAAATATTAGTACAAAAATGTTTTAATTCAGAAAATAGAAATACAGGTGCTAAGTTAATTAATCAAATAAAATGCTATATAAAAATATAAGGTTGCAATTTCTCTTATTTAGATTCAAATCAACAGAGGCAAAGGCCATTCTGTTGTGTATACAAATCTGAATTTAGAATGAGTATCTGTAAAAAGAGTCTGAACGGTATTGGATTATTGCATCTACCAATTCGGTTCTCGGTTCAATACTAAGTACCGCATTGTATTTAGTATAATTGTATGTAATAATCCTAATTATAATATTTCAGTTAAACTGCAAAACTTATTTTACCTATTAGTAATTTTTAACTTATTTTACCTATAAATTTCTTTGTAGCAAGATAAAATTACTTGACTTTTCTTTTCCACCTTAACTAAAGTGTTTGAGTACATTTAAGCTAAAACTCGGTATTTTGATTTTTCTAGCATTTGGAAATCTATATTTTCTTCACTAATCTCTCTCTCTCTGTGTGTGTCTCTGTCTCTGTCTCTCTCTCTCTCTCTCTCTCTCTGTGTGTGTGTGTGTGTGTCTGTCTGTCTGTCTTTTTACAGGATTGTCTTTTAAATGTCGCCGATGGAATTCATTGATTAGTTTTATTAACGTCGCACTGAAAGCAAAACAAGGACCTAATAATTTTGAGCCTCGCTCAAGTGACGAGAACGACACTTACTTGACACCAAAAATGGATGAAACTAGAATTGGAAATCCACACTAGAATAGTGTGGATTTGGCGAACCTCATCGTGATTCAAAATTGCATGGCGTAGTGGTCGTGATTTGTGGACTTTTGTGTCGGAAGCGTTCAATGATCGAACATATTAAAGTTTGTAGTATAATTATAATTAACTCCAGATAACTCTTTAAAGACAGTTGCAATTTACAGAAAAATACATTATCATTTTATAGAAAAACACCTCACTGTCAGAAATGGGCCATAAGGAAGTATATATCTATATCTATCTAGATAGTATATATATAGGTATATATATACTATCTATATATATATTATGTATTTATATATATTCTACCTATCTATATATATTCTATTTATCTATATATATTCTATTTATCTATATATATTCTATCTATCTATCTAACTATATATATACACACTCAATCTTTTGTATCTTATAACTCTTTTATTTTTGTTAGTTTGTTTGTTTGTTTCATTAACGTCGCACTAGGAACAACATGTGCTAATGATAATGAGCTTGCAATTTTGAACACCGGTCAAGTGACGGGGACGACACCTCTTAATTTCCACACCATGGCAATGGGAGGACTTTGGGGCTCAACAGATATAACGTGAATCCGTCCTGGGCTCACGGTGGGTCTTTAGTGGCATGAAGGCTCGAACCTACGATTCGACGAAAACCGTCGGCCACGAGTCGGCCTTATCCCCTAGGTTACCGTGGCCCCTATTCTTATAACTCAGATTGCCAATGGAGAAATAGATCTGCTTTGCTATGGTGAAAAATCATGTAAGTGACGCAGATGTCCGAAGTACATGTTTATTTTTAAAACAATTACATCGTGGTGCAATATATTGTATAGTATAGTTTTATAACAGTAAAATGGCATATTTTGTGCCAAACCTCAGTTCAACATTAAATCGGAATACTGTTTAAATTACAAAGAAGACAGGAAGAAGAAAATAAAAACTCTAACCCCAATATGGCTGTCGAAGCCATGGAAGCCGAGACAGCTATGCCGGAGAGCAACTTATCAACGACTGAAAAAGATACACGTGAAGCCATCGAACTCCTGACTGAAAAGATAACATTCCTGAACATGAGAATGGACTATATTAAAGGAATCATAGGAATTGAACAACGATACTCCTGCGGATGACCCAGCACTACAGGACCTTATAGAGCAACGCAATGAAATAGAAGCCGAATTAACCAGATCAACAGGTGAACTGAACTTCATTTCTACTTGCCCACTTAGTAGTAGTAATATCGTTTAAAATATCATTAATGATAGTAACTTTATTTCAAAAGTTAAATATTTAGATAGTCCAATCAGCAAAAACCTCCGCAAAAGATCTGCAGAATCTAGCCTAAGCAATAATGAGACTAAGCCTAACGATATCCAACAAACACCTAGCAAAGCTCTTAAAGTACTATGTAAAACTGATAATGATGGATTCAAAGCACCATCTAAACGGCTAAGAATAACACTAGCAAAAGATTAAATGAACCAACGCCTATTAAAACGAGCAATAGTTTCAACACGCTAGCGGCAGTAGATACCGAAGAAGCGGATGTTGTCCCCTCCCCCCCACAACCACCCAAGATCCAACCGATGATGCTTCGGTTGACACAAAACTATAATTTACAAATTCAAGCAATAAACCGAGACTACCCGAAAATTGTCAGCAAATTTTCGGGCCAATATATCAAGATAATTCCTGAGACTGAAAAGGATCACAGGGGAATTATTACCCTCCTCACTAATATGAAAGCTGAGTATAATATAATCCAACCGATAAACGAAAAACCTTTGAAAGTCTGTATCAAAGGCCTACCCATATATGCCGAAATAGACGAAATTAAAGAAGACTAAGGAAAAACCAGGGCATTAAAGTCGACAAAATAGTACAGCTTAGGCAGCTAAAAACGAAGCACCCACTACCTATCTTCATGGCGGAAGTCAGAAGAGACGACACAGCACTTGACATATATAAAGTGCAAGCAATTACTTACATATCTGTAAAAATAGTTCCCTTCAAAACGAAACAAGTCATCACGCAATACTATAACTGCAATCACTTTCATCACTCGTCTTAGAACTGCCGAATGAATGCAAGATGTCTAAAATGCGGATAAAACCATCGCACCGGCGAATGCGAAATTAAAGAAAGAATCGAGCATCCAACTTGCATAAATTGCAAAGCTGAACATATGGCATCCTGGAGAGGCTGCCTCATATTCCAGAAAAGGAAACCCAAAAAAGGCAAAGCAACCCAAAAATCTTTTTTCAAATGTTTGTAGTAATCAAATCCCTCAAGAGATGGCGCCAAAAACGGTGCAAAATGCTACCGAAGCTTCCAGTCAGTTTGAACCAGCAAAAGCCCCCATCAATCCACCAACCGTTAATAATAATAGCCCGAATAGCTATAACTTCCTCACTGCTATAAATGAATTACAAAATTTATTTAACAAATTTCCCAATCTTTTTGAAGCACTAAATAACATGTCTAAAGTAGAAAACGATCTAGACAAACTTAATATATTCATCACAGGTGTAGTTAGGATTCAACCCTCAACATGCAAATAAATTATATCTTCCACAGTCTCAAACTGGTTATTAAACTAAAATATCTACTGCCACCAACCCAACTTAAAGATTAAATTTTTTCAACTATTTCAAATAAAAAATAGCACAATATCAACACCACTAATTTAAATAACCTAGATATTCTAAATACCTCTTTCAATTGCCTTTTAATAAATTCGAAGCATTTTTATTTATAACAGTAGTTTACTATTGCTCATTTAATTTATTTAATTTCTCATGTTTTTAAAATTTTAAATTTTTCATGATTCAATTCTTAAACTCCTGGGCAAGTGAAATAACTAAAGTTCTGTCTCACCCCATATTTTAATATAACTGGGGATTATAGCCCGTGAGGGTTACGCACCCCAATAAGTATTTTCCGCTTCGAAGATGAAAATAAGGGATAATAGCTTTTGCTGCTCTGTATCTCATAAATCCAATCAATCAATCAAGAAAAAAATGGGATACCATGTGATTAGCTGCCTTCACTTAAAAAATAACATCAGCAAAATTTTATGTACGTAAAAGAGTGTAATCGTAATCAACCCTTCTATTTCTCCTGTGCTTGATCTTTGAGAGGTGATCGTCAATTGTTCTAAAATGTCTCCTCCTGTTGCAGAATTCGCTACTCGTGCAATTCATGATGGGCAAGATCCTAATAAATGGAAACATAAAGCTGTCATTCCACCTATTTCTTTGGCGACCACATTTCAACAATTTGCACCTGCTGAACATGCCGTAAGAATATGCTTATAATTTTAAAATAAGTTTGAAAAATCGATAAATATATGTATTTTTATCTGATCGGACGAAACATATGATAAATCTCTATTACGTGATTATGTTTAGATCAATAAGCAAGTTGTTCAATTTTTGATTCTTGACGGGATATTTTCTTGTAAAACATCAATTCATTGAATAATATTCTTATATGCGTGTAAACAAAACGAAATTGTTAAAGACAACCATAGGGATAAAATATCCGTAAAATTGTTGTATTTTTTTAATTTTGGTTTTTATAAATTAATCTAGGAAGGAAAGAAATGCTGTCAATTTGTAACAATAATTTGACAAAATTTATGCGTGTATAGGCAAATAAGATTAGCTTAATAATGTGCTAAAACTGTAGATTTTAAGTAGTCTGGAAAAACCTTTGTTTTAATTATAAAAGAACATTATTTTCACATATACATGATGAAAATTCTAAATATTTAAATGTGTATGTAATTAGATGTGTATGTCAATTTTAGAATTTAAAAGTGATCAGATATGTCAGTTGAATTAGTCATTCATCTTGTATTTATAAATTTTTTAGGAAACTTCATTTTTTTAATGAATAAATATTCATATATTCAAAAAATATTTTTAATAATAAAGATAAAAAAATGCATGCAGCTGGAAAGTATATATTAATAATGTAATTATTTTAATAGCATTCTTTTTATATGACAATAAGAATTTTTGATAGCAAATGTGTGTGCACATTTTTTTTAAAAATAAATGTTCAATTTTTTTATATAGCATTTTTTTTAAATCAGAAAATATCTGTATTCTTTTTTTGAAATGTGTCAGTAACTATTTCAGGTAGTTATTTATCAAATTAGTTTGTACTGTAGTCATAAAGGTTGCAGTTGACTAATAAAATCTGCTTCTTTCTTTTTAAATTGGACATTACTTTCTTTATTTATAGTCATTACAGGTTGGAAAAAAAAAAAAAAAAAAACTTAAGGTTGTGACAATAATGCTGTGTAGAAGAATCTATTAAAGTAAGTGATTTCTGTCAATAGGAAGACAAATCATTTCTCTTAAAATGGTATGAAAGTAATTAGTTTAAAATTGGAAGAATTTAAAATGATTGAGAAGGATGCTAAAAAAATCTAACAGTATCTCAAAATCTTCATCTATGATTATGTAGAAGTTTAGAAAATGTAAGAGTCACTTAGTGTCATCATTATACTGCAACCTTTTTTAACATTTTCAAGGTCAGTTACTAGTTGTGCATTGTGCAGTTTAAGACACAATGACTATTTAAAAGTATGATTCTTAGAGAATTTTCGAAATCAGAACTTCCCATATTTTTTTTTATCAGAATGCGAATTAAATGCAATTCTTACAAATTTGGGTGTGTCCTTTTGTCAGTCAATGTTCCAGGAAAAAGAAGTATGATTTAATACAAGTTGTTGTGAAAATGTATTCCTTTATAATTTTCTCAGCACCAAAATATTTCAGCGAGATATCTATTATTTTAACTGAAATTTTAATATGTTGATCTAAGAAATTCTATCTACCACTTATGTTTATTACTTTTTGTTTTATTGCTGTAATAGAAATATAGAAAAAAAAAAAAAAGAACTGGCTGAAAAGGCAATAAATATTTTTTCTAGAAATAATCTTTTGATTAATTTTTTCTCCCTTCTGAAGTATAATAAATGAATCTAAATACATTTTTTTAATTTTTATTTTTGATTTTATTGAAAATAAAGATCTGTTACTATGCAAATTGCATATTAACAGGCAAAATTATCATTAATGTTTGTTGAAATATCAATACGATTTAATGTGAGTTACTAAATGGCTCTTTTGCAGTATTACACATTTTGCTTTGGATTTTATCTACTCTAGATACATATTTATTACATTTCCAATTAAACAGATTGTTCATGGAAAATTATTGTAAAAATTTCTGCAATTAAGCAAATTTCTTTAGCAGTTTTACTACTTTTTTTACGAAGATGTAAAAATAAATTTAATAAAAAAATCTTGTGTAAAAAACTTAGATAATTTGAAGTATAGATAAAGTTTTACCTTGCATAATCAAAAAAATATAAAGATAACTTTAATAAGATAAGCCAAGGTCTTTTAAAGGAATCTAATGCTCAAATAAAGATCCTATTTTATCATCATTCATATCTTTTCATTGTGTTTGGATTATCTATGATAGTTAATTCAATGGGATTAAAAGTTTGTACTTTTTTTAAAATTAAACCATCCCACTTACTTTTAGTATCAAGGAGGTGCATTTTGACGTATTTCTTTGGCAATGCTTTTGACTAATGCATATAATAAATTATCTAGTCTTAAGCCAGTCTGCATAATTTTATCAATTCTTGGGTTTTGACTACTGATTTTGGCATTAAAATGAGATTGCAAGGAATTAGCTCAATTATTGCTAAAAAATAAAAGCCAGACTAAACTTAGCAGAAACCCAAAAGAAAATACACACAAAAAAGTTTCTAGAAGTCAAGATTTAATCAAAAATAAATATTTTTTATTTGAGAGATAATGGGTGTCCAATGGAATTTGCGGGAAACATTTAAGAATTTTTTAAAAGAAGTCTTTGATTGAAGAAATGATGATATTTTAAGATATTATTTTCCTAAAAATGTAATCCAAGAAAAATTAATTTAGCACTACTATCTTATTTTGTACTTTAATTTGTCTTTTGCAAAATATTATAATCTTGATAATAGCTTGAAATATTACAGTTTTGTAAAATTTAGACATTATTGACATTCTGATTTTTTTAAATAAAACTTAAGTTCTTAAAAAAAAGTATCAAAGATATTTTTAGCATTCAACCTAAGAATAATAAAAAAAATTTGTGGAACTGATATAAATTCTTAAATATGATAGAATTCTTAAGAATATATATATACTGAAAAATTATTAAAAAATAGTTAATAAAATATTTTAAAAAGAAGAAAAAAAAAATTGAATCAAAATAAATGATAAAAGGGGACCCAGCAAGTCATAAACTAATTTTGGGCCAAGGACTGAATAAGCAAGGCTAAACTAGTTTGATGGTACCAACCTTCTCCCTTTGTTGACTGTATTGGAAAAATCCAAATTAAAAAAAAAAAAAAAAAAAAAAAAAGCACAATGATATGAAAATACAAGAATAAAATTTATCATTCTAAAAATTGGAAAAAAAGAAAGGCAAGGAATCCATGATATAAAAATTATTTACAAAAAATTGAAGAAATGAAGATTCAAAAGGATGAGTAGATAAGTAAAACATTTTCTAAAAAAATGAAGTGTTTTAAAATCAATATTAAACATTCAAAATGGTTTGAAAAACTATAGCAATAACTAGTTTAGAAATGACTGAATTGATTGATAAAGTTTATGATGATGATATATATTAAATTTTTGTGTATTGGATGAGATGCTTGGTTTTGAGGTAAAAAGGGTTGTGAAAAGAAAAGAAATTTCTCAATTTCCAGAACAGAGGAAAATGTGTTCATCATTTGTTGAGTGTTTTCAAAATAAGATAGTTTACTGAAATGTACAAATATTGAGTGTGTGCAAGATTTACTCTCCTCACTTAAATCTAGCTTTTTTTTTTTTTTTAAAGAACCAGATCTAGCTTTTTTTTTAAAGAATCAGAAATTTGTTGGATTCCATCTTTTTCCTAACCAGACTGAATTTGAAAATTTTAATTAGCTTTTATTCCAAATTATTCAATAAAATTCTTTTAAATTTAAAATAGATTTTGAAAGGTAGTAATTTCTAACAATAATTCAAACTATAGTCCAAGAATTTTAACAATGCTGTAAAAATTATTTTCTTGGAGGATATAAAGATGTTAAAAGCAAATGAAAATGAGGAGAGTATTTTGACAAATTATTGTCCACATAAGAAGTTATATATGTTTGATAACAGTAATTTCAGCATTTTTTAGTAAAAGCACCTTGTATATTCTTTTAATTCTGTATCATAATAATTTTTTTAAAACAGGCTTATCTGAATTTCAATGTTAAAAAGTTGATTTAGATTATAACTATTGTGTACTATCAATTGACACTTGGATAAAACAAGATAAACATCCTCATTGAAAGTTTCAAAAAAAACCACTTATAATGCTTGATAAAAAAATTATCATATTTGTTGGAATATAGGTTTTCTGACCTTCAAATTTACTTGTACAATTATTAAAGAGTATTTAATTAAATTTTATTGAAAAGAGTATTTAATTAAATTTTATTGAAAAGAGTATTTAATTAAATTTTATTGAAAATAGTTAATTTAAATCAGATTGTAGAAGAGCTCTTTAATTAATGATGACTTTCAGATGAAAGGGGCTAATTCTTAGAAATAATTATTTTTTTAAAAATGAAAGTATATACTGTGTGTGATATATGATCAAATCTCTTGAGAAATTAACATAGTAGTTAAAATTCTGAGAAAAAAAAAATAATTTAGAAGAAAATTAATATTGATAGATTCAGCTTTTAGGAAAATATATTTGCAGTATAAATACTTAAGTATTAAAAGTAATTGCTTTCATTATGTGTTATGCACAAGTTCTTTCTTAACACATAATTGAGAGATAATAATACTTATATGAAGTGTAACTTGAAGTAATTTATTTCTTCAATGTTGCTATGTATTTTAAAGTTATTCATTTTTATGTATAGAATTTGAGCTCTCTTAGTTGCCATTATGGGACCCTGAATCTTAAGACTAGAAGATAAAATAATGGAGATAAAATAATTTGTTACATTCAAAGGAGTATGATAAACATCACACACTTTGCATAACCTGTACACATACATTTACTGTATCACTGCATTTCTAAAATCAAGCAATCACAGAGACTAGAATTTCTAGGGTGTTATTTTTGCTCTATAATTATACTTATATTTTTTTTCACTTTACTCTCATTTTGCCTAAAAAAAATTCCCACTGCTTGCACACAACAGTAACTAAGTTTACTTAACATTAAGTCTGCTGCTCTCTTAAATACAGCATTTAACAAAAAATGTAGGTTTTTAGACGGTTATATTATTGGCCGGTGCTTTCTGTGTCATTTTTGCTACAAGTTATGCCGAAAGCAGTCTAAACTAAGGTTAAAGAGTGTACCTACATGTATATTGTAATATGAATTAACTAAAAATGATATATCTTCATGTAACTAAATGGTAACATATAATCTGAAGAAAAGTAGTTTAATGAATGATATACTGGAAAGAATACTTTGTGCTTTTTCTCTGAAATTTATTTATGATTTAGATGTTTCACATTAAAATATATTTGTCAATGATAGTTAAAAGAGAATGAAATCAATCTTAAAATCAAATTTAACAATTTTTGCAAATAGGTAATTTTTTTCTATTAAATTTATACCACTCATTTTCGATGCAAATTTGGTGTATTTCGGCTCATTTCGTTTGCCTTAGCTTACAGCTTAGTATTATATCAAGAAATTTTTCTCTATTTTATGAACTTTTGATTTTATCTTACTGGGTGAAAAATTCACCATTTTATGAATTTAACTGAGTTTTGTACATAAGTAAGAAATACTATGCAAGAATATGACTGCTAAAATAATTCTATTGAATTCTGATAAGATTATCTAGATGTAAAATGCATATATGAAATTAAATGAAAGCTACACTTTAAAATTTTCTGTGCACCTTAAATTATTTTATTAATCAATTGTATTAATTTAAAAAAAGCAATTTGAATGGTACAAACTGTAATTAATGCATGTTTATAAAAAAGTGCCATTGTGTTAGATGTATTATTATATAATTATTAAAATTTTGAAATTTTTTTCCTCTTAAGGGTTTTGAATATTCCAGGAGTGGTAATCCTACAAGACAATGTTTAGAAGAAAGTTTAGCCTCTCTAGAAAATGCCAAATATGGTAAGAAATAAATTTGTTTATTGGTTAATTTTGATGTTCATTTTTTGTGTCTTTGAGAAATAACAATATTTTATGTAACTAAAATTATGTATTTCTTTGAGATCTAATAAGATAAATTTATCTATGTATTTTAAAATTGCAGTAAAAATTGTTTGAAAAAATACTGTGCATGTCACAGCTTTTAATAATTATAATTATTTTATGTAAAATTTATATTCTCATTATAATTCTTTATATACAAAACGCTTATGCTTGTTAGTTGGAAAAAAACATAGCTTATTAAAGTAAATTCCCAGCATTGTTTTTCATAACTTATTTATAATATTAAAAGGTAAGTGTTACATATATATATATGTATATATATTAAAGTTTTTACAATTTTCATGAAATTATCTGATGAGATTGATAACTAACTAAACTTTTGTATATTAACATTTATTGAACATATTTTAGATTTTTAAAATCTTAGTGTTTATTTGATAAGAGCAACTTTCTTTTACAGCTTTATGTTTTGCTTCTGGATTAGCTGCAACATTATCATTAACATATCTTCTCAAATCTGGTGACCATGTTATCTGTTTTGATGATTTGTATGGTGGTAAGTATTTCATGATGTCATAAGTTTTGAATACATAAGAATAAAAAGATTAATATCAAATAATTTCTTTTTTTTATATCTAAGAACAGTAGAATTATCTTAAGTTACACCTTTTTAATAAATTCTCTGAAAACCCAGATCGTTGTGCTTTAATAATTTTTTTCCTTTTTAATTTGAGAAGATAAAATTTATCTGTTTCATCCAGATATTCTTAAAAAATTTTATTTTCTGATATTTTCTAATAGCAATGTTTATATAAAAGGAAGGAGGAGAGCATTTGACAAATGTTCTGTGTAAAGTTAACAAAACCTCTGTTACACCTTTTATCACCAAACCAAACCGACTATTTTTGTCGGGGAACATAACCCTCTTGGGTTTTAATCCCTTGTGAATTGGTTATTATTTGAGGTGAGACTGAATTTTGTTTTTACACTTTCCCAGAAGTTAAGATTTAGATATTAAGATAATAATATAAAATTACAGTGCAATAGCTTTTTAGACAATATTAAATTAATTTTGAAAAATATGCTGATTATATATTATTGATAATAGAATATCACTAGTTGAGTACTAGTGTTGTTAAAATTAATCCAAAAGAGAAGATGGTTGAAATTCACGAGTTTAGGCTTAGGATATTGCAGCAGTAGTCTATTGGATCCCTGCTTGCTTGATCAGTCTGGTCACAGTGAGAGTGTGCTCTGTGATTGGTCAATGGTGTGGTGTGTTAATTCTGTATATATAGGTGGGTGCGTAGGGGTGAGATTTTGTGAGGAGTGTGCTTGTGTTACCAGTGTTTTTGTAATATAAGTGAAATTAAAGAATTAAAATTTCTCGTGGTCTGTGTAGTTGTGGGTTGTTTCTGAGTGGGGTGTACTTTTCTATTTCTTGAATGGTTTTATTGCTTGAGGTAGAAATTTTTTGGTAGAAATTTTCTGATAATTTTTTAATGAAGTTTTTAAGTGTTGGGAGTTTAATTGAGTATCTGATGTCTGTGTTTCTCATGTACTAGTGTGCTCTTACTATCTGTCAGCACAATGCTCTTATCACCAGTGACCAATGGTGTGTGGTGCTACATTGTCTAAATGAAAAATACAATAAAACAACTTTTAGCACACTTCTATTGTTTACACTTTTATTGATTGTTGATTAACTTTGCCTTATAAAGCAATGTGAGGGCTGTTGGTGACGGAATTTGAAATTTTGAACCTTGGTCACATGTGGAGGAGGACACCTGAGCTGACACCCCCCTACAAACTTCTGCTCATGCTAATAGGAGATTTAATGTGCATCAGCATTGCTGCATGAATGTTTTAAGTGATTTTGGGATTTTAATTCCCACAATGCAAACTGAAACAATATCAGTCATGAGCTTGCAACCATGATGCCTGTTGTTCACAAAGTAGACATCTTTATAAATATGATTCATACTCGATTTGTTCAATATAAACGTTTTTTTCTCTATGCATGCTTTATTTTATTTCGTTTTTTCCTATTCTCCAGTTAACTCGGATTTTCAATATCCCAGACTAGCTGTGGTTCCAATTTAATGAGGTTTTATTTTATTTTGAAATTTATTTTTAAAATATAATCTCTCTTCCACTCTATAAAAAGTTTATTTAAAAAAATAAGCACATGATCACCTTTCTGAACCTTAAGTTTTATTGCATTAAATGTTGCAGCATAATGTAGTCTTCTGATATTAATGCTGTGATAAAAGACATCCATTAATAAGACCTGAATTTTTAAATGTTTGCGGATAAAGTGATAATTTTGATTAATGCTGATGCTATGATAAAATTTGATTAATCTCATTTTATTTTATAAATTATGCTTTATCATTTCAGATTAATATTTCATATGAATAACAAATTGTCAATGTTCTGTTTTCTTTTATTTCTTTATTTTGTTTCATTTTATATATATTCTATGTTTTAAGTTGTTAAATATAATTCACTGTTTTCTTTTAAATTTCTATAAGTTATATTTTTGCTTTATATTAAATTTTGATGAAACATAATAATTTTGAATTTTTCTGTTGGAAATTACATTAAATTATTTTTTGAAAAATGTAAAAATAAAACTAGCATGTTTTTATCTTATAAATTTGATAGAAAAGTATAATTTAAAAGGAAATTTAGTTATTTTTATATTGGTGTATATATACGTAAAATATTATATATAATATATATATTAAGAACTTCATGTTAACATATATGTATATTAATATGAAGTTATTATATTTAGGAAATATGTATGTGTCATACATTTATTTTATTTGAATTTGTACTATGTTTATGACTAGTTATTATATGTGGAACATTTATTATCAATTGATAAATATCATTTATTTTAAGTTCTTGAATAACTCTATAATACTTCTATGAAATATACTGAATATTTACTATGTTATTATTTATTTAATTATTGTTTTACTTTTTCCAATCCATTTTTTTCCAGTATAAATTCATAAAATGAAATGAGTAGAATATATTGCAGTAGAAATTACTTTTTTTTTTTTATTATCTTATTGTTTTGCTTCAGATTTAAATAATTGCATAATTTTTTTAAATTTAACTTGTCAATTTCTAAAGTGTTAAAAAATAAATTTAATTTAATTGCTTTTGAACTAATAGTGTTTGTATGATAATTGAATAGCTAGATTATATACAATAACAAAGATGTAAAAAACATTAAACTCATTGTGTTGCGTGAAAAAATATAAATACAATATTTTTATAATATTGATTCTTTGATTATATTATATTAATTCTTTGCAAAATTGCAATAATGGAAATATTCTGTGTTTACTAGGCAAAATGTATCATTATTTTGTTATTTTCTTATGCTTCATCACTTATAAAATAACTAGTCAAATATGAATCAAATTCCATTCTTGCTTTTGTTTTACTCTTGAAACTAAATCCAAAGTTGTTTGTCCCCCTCTCCCCAAGTATGTATCAAAATAATTTTTTTTGATTGATTGTGTAATTGATTTATAATGTTGCAAATTTAGAAAAGAATATTTCCAAGTTATATTTCATTGTTTTTTTCCCCCTTACAGGAACCAACAGATACTTCAGAACTTGTGCTGCTAACATGGGTATAGAAACCACATTCACAGATATGCGTACCATAAAAAATATTGAAAATGCTATTAAACCGAATACAAGGGTAATTTATTTTAACTTCTAGTACCATATGATTGCTTTTTTAAAAAAAAATATGTATTTTTTTTCTGTACGGTTAAAAATAGTATTTGTTAAACTTTTAATATAATTAATATTTAAAATATTGAAAATGCTATTAAACCTAATATGAGGGTAATTTATTTTAACTTCTGGTACCATATGATAGCTTTTTATTTTAATTCTTTTAATCTATTAGTTTTTCAAATAGTATTTGTTGAACTTACAATATCTTGTTTTAACTTGCTTAAATCAGATTAATTAGAGAAGGATTTTGAATTTGGAAATCATGCAGTCTAAATAGTTTTTATATCCTTGTGTAGATACAATATATTAGTTCTTGTTGAAATATGTAATTAGATTTAATAATCAATAATTTTGAAAGAAATTAAAATTTTACACAATATGATATTTAGAGTATTTTATATAAAATTAGGTGTTTATTCATGAACTTTACAATTTACAGTATGTATTTTTTGTTGTTCCAGATGATTTGGATTGAAACTCCAACTAATCCCACAATGAAAATGGTTGACATTCAAGGAGTTGCAAAAATGCTAGAGCATTATCCTGAAATAATTTCTGTTGTAGATAATACTTTCATGTCATCATATTTCCAAGTATGTGTTCTGCTTTGAAAATATAAATGATTTTCCTTTTAGTTAAGTGGTTTTTTTTATATTTAAAATTTATTATAAAATACATATAATGAAAGATTAACCCTTTCGATACTGTGTATCTTGTTTTATGGCATTCTTTCGGAATGGATGGCAGTTGAAAGCAGTTATCTCACAGGACGAGGTTTAGCATCTTTAAGCCTAACTTAAGAAGAAGAAAAAAATCACAATATATATATATATATGAGTCCTTATGTTGTAATTTTTGGTTCCATTTTATATTTCTACTTAAGCTGTCATATATATTAAAATTAGTGTTAGTAGTTTTTTTCCTTTACTTTACAGAAGAATATATTAAAAAATTAATTTTCTTGATGAATAATTTTCAGAAGCACTATTGAAATAATTCTGAAGTGTTAATTGACAAAATGCATTGATAAACTTTTTAATTAATTAAAAAATAAAGATTATTTACAAGAAGTAACAAAACCTAAAGTGAAGACTGAGTTTGGTAATTCTTGAAATGCTAAGTGCTATATTGTCTATCTCTGACAAAATGTCAGCTTCAAAATCACTAGAAATATTTCTTTCAGACCTTTTAGAAAATTTAATCGCACTCATCATTAATTAGATCACTACCATGTGAGTACATACTTTTCATGATAAAAAAATGTTTCCTCGCCATGATGAACTGGAGTCAAGGCTTTCCGAAAGAAAAAATTAAGTATGTGAAATAAATCAGAAAGCAATGCAGAGTAACAGTACTAAAAAAAAAAGAACACAATAAAACTCATGAGAAATAATAAATGTATAGCTGCAAAAACCAGTAAAAAGCATTTGGACAGAGTGCAAAATGGCAAAGTAGGGCAGAATTTAAGCAAATTGAAGGTCGTGATCCTAAAACTACATTTTTAAAAGTAATACACAGGATGCCATATAGAGGTATTTTAAAAAAAAAAAAAACATTCCTCTTTAAAATGCATATATCCATTGCCCAGTCCTTGAACTTTTTCTCTGTTGATGCATGAGGGGGGACGCCTGGCTGTAAAAGACAATCGCTAGTAATGCATATATAGGACACCCGTACCGAAAAGTTTTATGCATGCAGAGAAAGAGAAAATTTTAAATGGTAGTTTATACAAACTTATAATAATTTTTGTGGTGACAAATTAGAAAAATTAGATTTCACCTTAAGTGCAAAATTCAATTTAGGAAATGTTTTTTTTTGCCTTTTTTGGCAGATATTTTATTATGTTTTCAAAGACATACATAATTAAAAAATGTTTAATTTTTTCATTATAATGGGGATATATATTACTTAATAAAGGTCGATAACTTCTATATTTATAGGATAATGTGAAGAAATACAGTATGATTTATTTTATTCCCTTGCATATCTTTTTGTTTTAACTTCTCACTAAATATACTTGTGTGTGTGTATATATATATAAAGAGTAATAAAAAACTTCCATGAAATATATGAATCCCTAGAGGCCTATCCACTCAGCCAACTGAAATGAAATTTCAGATATTGTTATTTGACAGTAGACACTCAAGATGAGGATGATTAAAAACACAGAGTTCTCATAGTTACACTGAAAATTTTTGAGACATCATCCACATTTTTTCTGAACAGATTGATCATCACATTGAAAACTCACAAATGGTTTGGGAATTATATGCATGTAATAAAAAATTCCAGCATGAAACAATTGCAATGATGAGCAATGACAATACAAAATATGAGATGAAGAAACTTTTTTTTGGAATTTACACTTTTCAGTGTGCTCACCTTTTTGATCATAATGCAGGAGAATATTGACAACATTGTTGAAAGAACATTACTGGAGGAATCTGTATAACTTCATGTTTTATGACATTTTTCAATTCTGACAAATCTCAAGGACTTGATGTGTATATCTTAGATTTCAGATAACCCCAGAAATCTATCAAAGCAAGTTCAGGATTTCACAGTGGCCATGAAACTGCAAAGTTATGGGAGATCACGAGTCCAACACATGTGGTGGCTTGTGGAGGAGCACCATCTTGCATCCAAACAATTTCATTAACAATTTTTCACTGCTGCAATTCTAGATTATGAAATTCTGCAACATTATTGTATACTGAGCTTTTTTTTAATGGAGCACATTTTCATTTTTGTGGAAGTGATCGCTTTATAGAATTGTGAACCAAGAATGAACGTGCTTGTGAAATCACACCACACAATCACTTAAAGCTTCTTGTATAGGCACTGATACCACATTATAAGGATTTTCGTTAGCCTGGTGAAAGCAGTTCTTGGAGTTTTTCCAGTTGAAGAGAAATGTGCCTCATCCGTCCATTATATTTGCAATTGTCGCCTGCTATATTTATCGTATCTGATTAAAAAAATTGCAAAGTCAACATACTGTTTCTTTTCTCCAGGTTGCAACTTCTGGACGCATTGGAATTAATGAAGAAATATCTGCAAAACAGAGTGCAGAAGTTTGAGGTTTTCGGTGCATCCAAATTGCGAACAACACTTCATGCAGTATGCATTGGACCTGCGGTAATCATGTTATGCCCTTCTACAACAACATTAGTAGAAACAGATAGTTGTCTGGATCATGGTCTATCATATGTGTATCCAATTTCATCAAATTTTTTTACCAAATGCACTTGCGGTTTTTGCAAAATAGGGGCCTTATCTTATCTGATGATTTAGTTGATAAACTCACACTGCATGGGCATCATTTTACTTGTTCACATAAATAATTATCAATTCACTTCTTTGTTTACCTGTAACTGTCATTTTGTTGCCACATTCAAAAACTTTTTCCTCACTGCTTATTAATGATTTCCCTGAAGCAATTCTTTGCACATGGTGTTCTGTGATTGTTGCTTCTGCTGTCTACCCCATGTGAACTATGCAAAGTGCATCAATGCACCTCTCTGTGTTGTCATTGGGTCTTTACAGATGTTCTACCCCTGCAATTTTTGTCCCACATGTAACATATCAATGACATTTGTGGTTTTTCAATGCTCCAATCAATTTGCACAAGAAGAAAAAAAAAGGGATTGCCATTCAAAAATTATAAAAAAAATTTACTGTAATTATAAGGGTTTTGTTTCAAATCATTGCAATCTCGAAGGCATATCTTTAAATAACAATACTTGAAATTTTCTTTTGATTGTTATAGTGGATAGGCCACTAGGGGTATCATATATCAAAGAACATTTCTTTATGACCATCCTATATCTGTGTGTTTCATGGAGAGTAAGAGAAAAAGTGTTGCATGTCAGAAAAATGTTTGATTTCTAATTTAAAAGAATTATTTATAAATAGCTATATATGTAAATTTTTTGTGGATGGATATAATTTAAATTTGTTTTAAGTTGTATTCATTGTCATGATTCACTTTATGTACAAATATGAGTGAAATTAAAATATTTTTCATTATTGATATAAAATAATATACCAATCAAGACCATTAAAAAGGGCAAATAATTTTTTGTAGTTAAGAGACAATATAACTCATATAAATAAATAATTGTCCTGTTTCAAGATAGCAATAAAGCATATTAGTAGTACATTCATTAGTATTAAAATTTCTGTGTCGTAATGATTTATTTCTATATTTTTTAGAAGCCACTTACTCTCGGTGCTCAAATTGTAATGCATTCCTTGACAAAATACATGAATGGTATGAATTTTATTATTATTTTTTTTACATAGAATATGTTTTATAAGTGGTAAAAAAGTTCAGACTGAGACACGAAAACCATTACAATTATTAATGTTATAAATACTTGCAGTGCAAATGAAGTTTTTTATATTTAATGCAGGAAAATACTTGAGATTAAGTTTATACATTGCTTAAAAAGGACTATTTTTACCTTAGATTCATAAATATGCATGGGAGAACAATATTCATAAACATTGACTCTCAAATGAACATATTATATTGATGATTTTTATTTTATAGAATACAAAAAAGGATAATAGAATACAATAAAATATACTTTAAATATGAAATGTTTATTAATCATCAATTTTTTTTAAGTGAAAATGAAACTGCCATGTTTACAGTGAAAGGATTTATTGAAATGATCCATACCCTTGTTTGTTTATCTTCTTTTTTTTTAATGCCTTTAAAATGATATATGAAAAAATAAACAGTTACACTGTATAAAAAATAGTTTAACAAAATAATAATAATAATTCATATTTACTTTTAATAACACTCAACTTCACAAAGAAATTAATATTTCAAATAATCACACTCTTTTTACAATCGCATCCCTATTCATAAATATTCGTCTGTAGGACAACCTACTCACTATAACTCTATTAGCATAAGTGCACTCTGATATACTACAGAAGCAATACTAATTTTTATGTAATCTAGGAAGGTAATTAGAAGTTCATCTTTCTATCTCTTTCACTTTAAAAGTTGCAAGTGTTTAGTATTTTGGAATCTACAAGTATAAAAGTTGTCATTAACCTTAAAGTTTTCTAGTAAAAATTCGTCATTAAATAAACATATTATACACAATTTTTGTTTTTTGTGTATCAAATATTTAATTTCAATCAGTATATATATATATATAAAGAGAGAGAGAGAGAGAAACTTTTTGTTTTTATTGCATTTTGTATTCTTATTATTTGAGAATTATTAAAAGGATTAACTTTTTTGATTACAAGAGCTCAGACAATGATGATTACAGTTGGAATTCTCCTAGTAAATTGGAAGGAGATAGCAATATTACAGTGGACACCATAGAAATTTGGCTTTTAAAGCAAGTCCACTTGTGCATCAGTGACAGTGAATTTGTTAACATAATTCTGTTATTAATAAACAGTATTTGCAGATACTTACATTATGCTTTATGTTGTTGCTTTAATATTTATCTGTGAAAAATATAACTATAGTTCATAAAATAAGCTACTAGTTTTAAAAAATTTATTGGTGATTGTGTACAATATATAAATTTGTATATTTACATAGATATTTTTTTGTATGTTTTATATTTGAGAATTTAAATATAAAAATTAAGTAACTATAAATTTGTTAATAATTTCATATATGATTATTTAAGAAAGTATGCATCAGTTATTTCTTAAGTGTAGATTTGTTCTAAAATTATTGCTTAACTTTTTGTTGAAGCATTTAATTAACCAATAAGGAATGAAAATATAAGAAAAAATCTGTTTTTTATCTATTCATGTTAAACATTGTCTAAAAAATTTGTGCATTTTTCTTTTACTTATGAAATATTATATTTATTAATAGGTCATTCTGATGTTGTAATGGGTGCTATTGCTACAAATAGTGAAGAAATCTATGAAAAAATGAAGTATTATCAAAACTGTAAGAATATTTAACTTTAAAATTTGAGATTTTTCAGATATTAATTTATCCAAAAATGGATATCTCATATATATATATAATTCTTTATTGGTCATGTTTATATTCAGTTTGTATTTGAAGTAAACATTGTAATAATCATTTTTGAGCAGAACCATTCTGTACCAAAGTTTACTACTGATAAAAAATGTATACTATGGGAGAGATATGTTAACTTTCTGTTCAGTGTAAGACTGATTATATATATAAAAAAAAGTTCTAAGCTTGGGTATGATCATTCAAGGATTAAATACTACCCTCAGTTTATTGTGCATGCAATCACACACACACATATATGTTTGAAAATTTTAAAATGAATACTTTGTTGATTAATATTTGGAGTATGTGAAATAAGTATAAGATTACTTTAAATTCAGCTCTAGGTACTGTACCTTCACCCTTTGATTGTTTCCTTGTAAACAGAGGTTTGAAAACATTACATTTAAGAATGGAAAGACATATGCAAAATGGTTTACAAGTTGCTGAATTTTTAGAAAAGCATAAAGCTGTTGAGAAAGTTATCTATCCTGGTAAGTATATATGTATCATATGGTAAAATATTATGTGTTCAGTTGTCTCTAGATTTGAAAATTTATCTTCTCAGCTCTTAAATTCTGCTAATTTGCATGTTATTAAAATTCATATTTGTAGGTTTTTTTCAATGGGTAATTTTTTCATAGATTAAACATGTGAAGATTTATGCAAATCATTAAAAGTTGCTATGTTGTTATTTATAATTGATTCCTGATTTCTATATCTAAATTATTTTTTATTTATTGATGTATACATTAAAGGTTCAAAAAAATGTATATTTTTAGTTCTTATGATTTTGTCAAGATGTACAGAATTTTTTAAAAAAATCTTTTAAGACAACTTGATAATGAATTTTGAGGAATAAAATTTCCATCAATATGTAATCAACTTTGAATTGGAACTGGACAATATGATTATGATTGTAAAATTTTAAAAATTTGTTGCATTTGCCTTTTAAGTAAGAGTAATGTAGCTCAAAAGCTAAGCTTTTATTTTGAAATAATTACTTAAAATTTAATACAGTAAAAAACCTTGCAGTCCTGACAAAATTCTATGTAATTTCATACATATATATTTTTTCTTTTAATATGAAATGAAAATTGCTTATCAGGAAAGATTTCAGATAATTTTCTGCTGAAATCAGTGAATTTTATGATTTAAATTTTACTTTTTTTGCACATACGATGGCTCAGAAATTGGATGAAAACATGTTGCTGTCTTGCATAAAATAGGGGAGGTGGAGGAAATTCTGTACAAATCACCATTCAGACGCATATCTAAATAAACACACATTGTTTTTACAATGTGTGTTTATTTAGATATGCATTTGAATGGTGATATGAATAAAATGATGGAGGATATCAAACAATTTATCAACAGTTCGATGCTAAAAAAACAGACTTTGTTTCCAAAAAAGAATTTTTTTTTTCATGTTTTATTATGAAATATGTACAATTATTTGAGGTGTGAACAGTGGTATCCAATATGATGGGTTGGATAATATATATGTATCTACAGTAAATTTTAACTAGAAATTGAAAGAATAAAATTTGATATTATTGAAAATATCTTAAGTTTTTTCATATACATTGATTACTTGACATAAAACTCCTTTATAGTGAAAAAATATTTTGGGCTCTCTCAATTTTGTGTTAAACATTTTTCACTGTATTAAGATTTAAAACTAATGAAATTTTATCATTAATTCAGTGCAAATTATAAATATAAGTTCATGTGTTGGAATTGTTAATTATAAATGAAAATTGATTAAAAACTGAAGTTTGTACTTTTAAACAAATATTTCATGGTATTTATTTTTAAAAAATGATCTCATAGCATTGCATCATATGAGTAAACTCATAAAAAGAACAGTGAAAATTATCTTTGTCAATGAACAAACATATTCTTTTCTTTAATGTAGGGTTGAAAAATTATCCACAGTATGAATTAGCTCAAAAACAATGCACAGGCACCAGCGGAATGGTTTCCTTCTACATCAAAGGTGGCATTGCAGAAGCACAGAAATTCATTAAGAGTTTGAAAGTGTTCATTTTGGCTGAAAGCTTGGGATCTATTGAAAGTCTAGCTGAAATACCGTAAGTAAACTTGATATGAAATTAATGCACATATATATTTTCTTGATGACAAAATTTGTTTATATTTCTTAATTTAACCAGGATATATATTAGAACTGTATTTTTTTTTTATTCAAGAAATAAAGATAATTGTTTGAAAAAATCTTGGTGAATGATATAAGTAAATGAAATAATTTTTATGTGACCAAATTTTAATCATGTTCATTTTATATATATATAAAAATAGGTCTTTAATGACTCATGCATCTGTACCAAAAGACCAAAGGGAAAAATTGGGTATAAGTGATAATTTGATTAGATTATCTGTGGGAGTAGAGTCCATTAAAGATCTTCTGGCTGACTTAAATCAAGCTCTAGAAATTTCAGTAAGTATACTTTTGTGTACAATGCCATACATTTCTCCCTCTCTAAAGTGAACAATACAACTAAGAAAAACTTATTTCATTTGATCTTTTATTTTAAGGTTTATGAATTCTAAATATGCTTGTTTTTTTTTATTCAATTATTTAAGTGGCTTTCTGAATTTTCAGACCTTGGGTATTGCAATATTTAATATATTCTGATGTATCAAAATTTATTTTTCTAGTAGAGTATTTTTAATATATTTTTATTTTACCTCAAATAATTATAATAAACAAATCTATTTTAAAATATGCTATTATACATTATTCTTTTCAATTTGTCAGTAATATATACAATTTTATTTTTATGCTTTAAAATATGCTGTAATTACATTCAAAAGAGAGGAAAAAATCTAATATTTTATGTATTAGAAATTATACTGAAAAGTTCACAATTCAAAAAAATTTATGTAAAACTATTTCATATTTTCTTAGCTTGCATATTTCATATTTTCTTGAATTTTTTTTTTAAATAATGAATTACAGATGTTTTTGACCAAATTGTGTGTAAAAGTTAATTTGATTAATAATAATTTCCTTTTCAGCAAAAGTCTTAAACTTCCTCTCAACAAAGAAAACAAGTTGAAATTACATAAAGTTGAAAATAAGAAAATGTGTAATCAAGTACATCATCCATATAAATAGCAAAAAATATTTTTTTCAGACATCCATTGTCTGAATAAACTTACTATTTCAACATTCCAATATTAGTTGATTAATAGTAAATTTACAATCATTTATACTTTTCCTAAATAAATCAATTTTGCACTGCATTGTGTTGATATTTAATTTATTCTGTAAAATACACCCCCATACTGATTTTCAAAAATAATTTAAGAAGTATGACTATATTTTTATACTTAAGTAATCATTCCTAAAGCAAAAAGAAAATGTTGAATCTTTTAGGTTTTCTATGGACAAAAAAAAAATTGAATCTTATAATTAAGTTGTATTTTAAATGATATTTTATTAAAATAATTTTCATAACAATAACAGTAAAAAAAATTCTTTGAATTGTCTGAAATTATATTTATGGACACAAAAATAATTCAGAATTAAATAAGTCTTTAACATATATTAAAAATCATTCACATGAAACAGATGTAATTGTACATCATTCATTTCTTAAAAAGAAAATATTTATTAACCCTTTGAATATTTTAGAATTATATATATATATATATATAAAAATAGAAGAAAAACTTCAAAGTATATAATAAGAAAATGTTTTGAATATAAAGAAGTAAATCTAAGAAAATTAAGTGATCAAGTGTTAAGAGATTTCTATGTAATATCCATATTTAGTTCAGTTTTCATTTGCAAATGAGCAAAATATTAATTCATAATAGATGCTATTAACTGAAATGATATTATTCATAACCAACAAGATCTAATTAATTTTCTTGTTTTATTTAAAGTTGACATTAATTAATTTTAGGAAAATAATGATTTTCTGAGAAAAATGTATTTGTATGAATTTTAAAAATCAGTTTATTTTTTTAAAGTTTTTTATCCATTCCTTGATACATTCTGCTTTATCTATTTACAAAAGCTGCTGTAAAATGCTAAGTTGTAAAACATATTAATTAAAAGTGAAACAAAATACATGCATAAGTAATCTCCAAAACAGTAATTTAATAACTTTAATTTTTATGCTATTATAATTTATGATACTGATAAAACATAAATAAAATAATTGACCGAGTCATCGTAGCTTAAGTCATGAGGTGGCAGTTTTGTGATTGAAGAAAAAATAGAAACTTTGAATATAAACAAGACTCTCTTGTAGAATATAGGGAGAAATCCAAAAGGAATTATAAATGGTTATATTGTTGTGTGAAAGTTTGGAAGCACTTGTTATCCCAAATTCCTAATTTGCATTTCATAATGATTTGCAAAAGGTCATTATAAAAACCTGAATGTACAGTGTGTAATAAATTAAATCATAAATAAACAAAAAGTGAATATATGTACAATTCGGCAAAATTCTTTTAATGTAAAATATACAATAGAAAAATCACAAAATAAAACATGCACTGTGTGCTTATTAACCACAATAATATAATTGGCATTTTAAAGCTATCCATTACATAGTAATGCAAGCAAATAAATATTTCGACAAACCAGTCTAAAACGCTGGTTTCTAATAAAAACATAGTAAAGAATTAATTCTTCACATATTCAGTATTGATATGTATGAATGTACATACCCTGATTATATATTGAGAAGATATAAGAAGGAAAATTTTATGTGTTCCCTTTTGTATGCGTGGACAAAGTTCACAAAGACATCTGTAATTGTTGTTATGAATTTTTTAGGACTTTAATAAACTTCTACAAAATTTAAAGTTTATATTTTTGGTTATAAAATCTCATTCTTTACTTCAAATTAGACTCATTCTTCAATGTTGAAATATTTAAATATTTTCCCATTAAAAATGTTTAAATAAAATGAAAAATCAAATTGTATTGAATAACTATTTTTTAAATTTTGTAAATTGTTGCTCAGTTTAAATAAAATTTAGTAATTAATATATTTCAATTACCGTTGCAAATCTCATAAATGAATTTTAGAGGTGGGAACAATATAAGAGGGTTTTTTTAAGATTTCATTCGATTGTTCCTATGTAAAAATTAGTGCCTAGGTACAATCCCTTATTGATAATCTAATAGTTCATCTAAGGTTGTAAAAGGCAAATTGTCCTGCTTTTTTCTGGATTCAATCAATGTTTGATATTGCTGATATAATCGTTGCTTTACAAAATAATACAGTTCATATTCAGCAGTTAAATTAGCTCTTAAAATTTCTTTCACTTCTTCCTTTACTTGCTCCTTGTGTAAATTTTGATTGCGATGGACACCTAGAAAAGTTACAATAAATGTATAGCACTAAAAAAACCATTATCCTAAAAATACAAATTATTACTCAAATAAAATTACTGCTTTAAATTTGTTATATATGAGAAATATATTTATTTAATGTTACCCAATAGTTTCATTGGATTCTTTTTTTTGAGAAGTTTTTGAATCTTTTAATGTATTTAAAATAAACCAGAATCTAATTTCTGTCTAGTCATTTGTGCAAAACTGGCTTCTCAATGTTATGATGAAATCAAAAAATATTTTAATCTATAAATTTTAACTATAAATATATCAAAATAAAAGTTAGTTTCGTTATGAAACGTTTATTTTTTTATTTATCAAGCATTGTATAATGAATTAAAAAAACAAGACATTTTTAGCATCTATTATTTTAAAAAAATCTTGGATCTCTTTAAATATTGAATTAGTGCTCTTAATTCTCATATCTTAAATTTAACAAATTCTCAAAAAGCGTCTTGAATATGCTAATTTTCATAAAAAAATCTTTATATACAACTTAAAATTTAGCTGATGCATGAATATAGTTCGAAAAATTATAATATTTTACCTAAAGTATGGTACACATGATAAGCTCCACGGAAGAAATGGGGTAAAGCAACTTCTAGCACTTGAAGTGTCATATTCATTTCTTCCAATGTACCAACCACTGAATAATATTTTTCTATATTTTGCTTAGCTTTTTGGATAGCCCTAGGATCATTTAACTGCCTGCAATAAATCATTATATGTGTTGTATTGAATGGAAACTATAGCAAAGAATAAAATTACAAGTTGGTTATCATTCTATGAACTTACAATACATGTATATATATTTGACTTGGTTGTACATGTATATAAGATAAGATTGAATTGCATACATTTTCAATAATCAAAATAATTCTGAATTATCTATGCTTTATACCGTAGTGCTCGCACTAACAAAGAATTGCACATTAAATTGCTTATGTCTATTATATTTTATTTCCAATGTAATATTCAAAAAGGAGATGAAAAAATGAAGGAAAATTTCTTTTGCTGGAAGAAAGGAAAGGATTTGAGCAATTCCACTGAAATGAAATAATCTATCAATGATATAGTCTTCATTTTATTGTAAAACAAATGTCACATTGCATACTTTTAATTTTAGTAATATCGCTGTATGATATTCTAAAGAAATTTAAATTTATGGTGAAAATAAAATTTATATATATATAAAAAAAAAGGTCTAATCAGGTATTTTCGAATAAGAATGGAAAAATTTCACCAAAATGAACTTTCATACTTTCTGATACATAAATCTAAGACACTTTCTGTATTTTTCTTTTTTACTTCGAAATATCACAGAAATTTAAATCATGTTAACTGGGAAAATTGGTAGATTCATCTTTTCATTTATTCTGTTAATAAATAAGACAATTTTATAATAAAAATCCTTAATCATCGAATATTGAATTAAAAAAAAATGAAAGGGTATAATCGGTTTTTTTTTTTTTTTTTTTTTTTTTTTTTTTTTTTGTTATATATATAATGGAAAAATTTCACCCAATTGAACTTTTAAGTCATTTTGATTCAAAATATGGCACATTCTATTTTTTTTACTTCGTAACTCCTCAGATTTAAATAATAATATCCGAGAAAATTGGTTGATTCACTTTTCATACGTTTTATTAACCAACATGTAAACATTTCGTAAAAATCCTAAACAAATTGATAATATAAATAGCACCAGAAAACAAAAATAGGATTAAGTGATTTGAGTCGAAGAACTCATTATTCTGCGATAAAAAAAAATACAGTTAGCTTCTTACTTGTTCAGAAATAAGAAATTCGAAATGGGTGATTTCAAATCATTAATTTTACTTTTGACATGCAGAATTGCTGAAATGTGTCAGCGTCCGAGTTCATACGAGAAAATGATTATTACTTGAATAATTTATCAAGCAGGAAAAGACGAGCTAACCGTTGAAAGGAACATTGAATCTAGTATGAAACAATAATATTTTCAGAATTGTCAGTTTGTTAAAAAAAATTATAATTTTTCACCCAAGCATTAGAAAAATTACCGCACTATTTAAAAAAAAAAAACAGTAATGTAAAATGCTATTTTTTTAAAAATCTAATGAAAAAAAAAATTTTTTTTTCAATTCGATAGGATTAATATTTTATAAAAACTATTTTAGTCAATCAGATTTTTTTTTTTTAAATTTCAATTACGTATATTCAAAATTTTAAAGCATTGTACATTTTTTTTTAAATTTTTTTTATTTATTTATTATTTTGGAATTTAAAGCAGAATTTTTTTTTCTAAAATTACTACATACGATAACGGCTTATTTACTGTCGAATACGACCACTCCACAGGTATCTAGCAATAAAGAGTAATGGATTTTTTTATACTATAATTTTCAACAAGTGCAGTGAAGGAAGTATACGGACGTGTCAAAAGTCATGGAATACCTTCTACTATCGTGTGGGACCTCCTCTCTCTGGGGGAGGACAGGAATTCGTCATGGCATTGACTCAACAAGTGTCGGAAGTCCCCTAAAGAAGTGTTAAGCCTTGCTGCCTCTCCAGTCGACCATAATCGCCAAACTGTTGCAGGTGCAGGAATTTATTCAAGAACTGGCCTTACGATCACATCCATTATATGCTGAGTAGCATTCATGTCTGGTGATCGACGTGGCCTAATCATTCGCTGAAACTGTCCAGAATTTTCCTCAAACCGATCGCAAATGATTTGGTGACAGGGTGCATTGTCATCTTGGAGAATGTCATTCTTGTTAGAAAATGTCATACTTGTAACCAATATGTTCATGAGCTCAGCAGAGGCGCTCCAGTCTATCGCGTGTTCTTAGTCAAGACATTCGAGCCAGTCTTCTGCTGCCATTTCTTTCGACATAAACTGTCCTCACGGACATATGTGTTGTACGTCTCATATTGATTGTTGCTGTTATTAGACGCAGTGTTGCTTGTGTGGTGACACTGACTACTGTGCTGAGACTTCGCTGGTTTTGGTCATTAATCAGAAACGATAGTCCGTTGTCATGAAACTATAAATTCTTTGCGCTCTCTCGACGTTGTGGAACAAGGAATGTTGAATTTCTCAACAATTTTTCTAAAATGGAATGTTCGTCTCTTTCCAACTAACATCTTCAGTCCATTAATTCCCGTCGTGTGGCCGTGATCACGTCAGAAAGTTTCCGCATAATTCACTTGAATACTAAAAATCTTGGCAATGCACTTCGCATTAATGCATGTCATACGCAATGCAAATGCCACCAGGATATTTGTATATTGCTATTCCATGACTTTTAGCACTGTATGAGTTGTATATATGTACTAATGTTATGAATATAATAATTCTGATTACAAGAGCGTAATATTGTCGTAAATTATTTTAATGTGATTGCTATAATTATATATGGAACATAAATACAATTTGCACACATAAGTTATCATTTAACTAGAATTTATATGTTATGTTAATATATACGTATGCTTTGTAGGTAGAACGTATGCATAAGTTTTGTTTTTCTTTAACATCAAGGAGAACTCTACAAAATACACTCTATAACAAAAAAAAAAAAAAAAAAAACGAGTTGCCCGGTTGTAATGCAATTTCGTATGCAAAGACATTTGGAACGAACATGCAAATGATTAAAATTTGGTGTCCAATGATTAAATAGTGGGAAGTACAGCGCATCGGAACGGCGCACTCAGCAGGTGCATATAAAAAGCTATTCTCAATCGGATGGTAATATTTTCTGTTGCATTGCGATTTAGGATACCTTTCAACGACTGAAAAAAACACCTCGCCGTAAGATTCGAACTCATTACGAGCAACTGTCAGAGTTTGAAAGAGGTCGTATCATTGGATTTAAAGAAGCAGATTGAGCAAATCGGAAAATCACTCATCATATGGATCGAAGCGATGCGGCGATTAGAAGATGCTGGCAAGAATGGGTGGACAACGGTAGATTTCAGCGTCAAGAGGGTAGTGGTCGACCTAGGGTCACAGAAGATAATGAGGACAGAGTTATTGTCTGATCAGCCGTCACAGCGCCTGATTCATCGTTATCAACCATCAGACGTGCTATCTGCACACGCGTGTCCATCATGACAATTCACAGACAACTGACAGAGCGAAATCTAAGCTCGTACCGACCGCTATGCCACCTGCCCCTCACTGCTGCACACTGTCGAGCCAGATTACAGTGATGCTTGACTCGATCAGGTTGGAAGGATGCTGACTGGGGACGTACAGTGTTTAGCGATGAATCCCATTTCTAACTGTGTCCCGTCGATCCTCGAAGACGTGTCTGGACACTCCCAGGTCAGTGTGCCGATCCTGCTTTCACTATTGCACGTCATATAGGCCCTCAACCAGGAGTTATGGTCTAGGATGCCATTTCCCTCGATAGCTGGACCTCTTTGGTCGTCATTAGAGGCACACTTATAGCACAGAGGTACGTCGACGATATTCTGAAAACAGTTTTACTGCTGTTCCTTTTGCAGTACCCTGGCCTTATTTTTCAGAAAGATAATGCCAGACCACACACGGCGCGTGTGGCTATGAACTGTCTTACAGCTTGTCAAACACTTCCTTGGCCGGCCAGATCTCTCTCCAATCGAGCATGTCTGGGATAGAATGGGATGGCAACTGTATCTACCAGGGAATGTTGGGCAACAATTGGAGCTGATTTGGCAAGAGATACCGCAGGAGACCATCAGGGAGCTGTGATTATGCCACGTGGTGGGGCAGCTTGCATCCAGTCTGGAGGGGGGTCAACTCCTTATTGAGCTCGTTACTTTGTAACTGAAATAAATAAGGATATTTTTTTGAAATTTTAATTATTTTCTGTCCTGTACATACTTTTCGTATCCGCCTATTTTTGTCTCCATCGGACAACTCATTATTGGTGCGTCGGCTTTTTTTTTTTTTTTTGTTTTAGAGTGCATCTTCAATGTATTCTATTTTTTTTTTTTTTAATTCAAGACTGAGAATGAAGTGGACTTAATTTTGTACTTTATTAAGTTTTGAGTCAGTGCATCATAATTTTTGACCATCGAAATTGCAATATATTTCTTTATCAAAATGCTGGACTCTTACTTTCAGCTTGCTTTTGGACGAGCTTAGAAAAATGTTATATTACTCAACAATCTGTCTTATTGGTTTCGACATTTATTTCTTGGAATACTTTATATATATATATATATACATACATGCATGCATACACATATTTATACACGCCACACACGCTTACTAGCAAAGCAGGAAGTAGTCTAAAAACGAAGTGGTCAATAACTGCAAGTATTTATACTCAGCAGTCTCTGACGTCGTATCAAATGTTCTAATAGTTGTGAGCGGAATTTGTAGTAATTTATACACGCGAAAGTTGGTTGATATAATTTGGATTGGTTTTAGAATTTATTAACTTTAAGTAAATTTAAAAGAAAATTGTAACATGATTTCATCATACACCCCCCCCCATATATATATATATACATATATAAGATAGTTTTATAAATTTATGAAAACGCCAGATCACCATGGCCCTCTCCCACCTCACTACAGCATCTGAATCACAAATTATTACTTACTGACATTCCGGCTCCTGACCGCAGAAATACGGCAACTGAAGCACACTGTAATTGTGACCCTCTAGAAAGGTACATTCTGGATCCGGCGTCAAAACACAATGTTCAAACTTCTGAAATTTTTTTTAAAATCATTTTTATAAATCCACATAAGTTAAATATTATTACTACTTTTGAAATGCTACCCTTGATGATTATCCAAAATACAGTTAAAACTGAAGTGAAGAAACGAAAAAAGACTTCCGTGAAGTATAATAAGTTTAATATAAGAATTTCCAAAGACCCTTATTTTCAAGAATAATCAAAAGCGTTTCATCAATCATGATTTTATTTAATACCGTAATTATCTTTCAATGGAATATGATTGTTCAGTGGGAGAAAATGGCGCACTTACCTTATTCAACCAATAAGCGCTCGGCTTCACTTTCGTTTTGTTTTGTCTAGCTACCATTCTTCTGTAGAAGAAAGAAGAAATGATGCGTTCGACTGGTTCTCGAATAATGTTGATGAATATAGGAGGGCTTTCACCAAACCTGTTGCATGGGAATAACAAGTGTAATAAATTTTAAATACTTCTCCTTTCCACATAAGTACAAAATAAAAATGACATATCAACCTATATGTAGTAAACATGAAAAAACTATTATACTATTTCAAGAGGAACCCAGCAAGGGGTGACGGGAGTAAAAAGAGAACTTTTTCACCTTCTTCATAATGGACTTCAAACGCATACGGATGCAGGCGCTTCTAAATTATCTACTTTAATTTTGTGCTAGATAATACTTCCCCCTCCCCACGTGATTCTCCTGTTATTGGGATTTCCAGTATATTTGAACAAACAGTCCGTATAAGAATTTCTACAGGTTAAATCAGATACACAACCGACATTAGCAGAGAATCTTATTACACAAAGCACAGCTTACAAATATAGTTTTATTTGCATTATATGTATTTGTAATCAGGCCTAAATGTCATGCCTAACTTGTAGTTTTAGTATTTACGAGGTTTCGTTCTGTAAGTCCTTAGAAATAGAAAATTATTTTAGGTAATTTTTTTTTCAGCATTATGTCCTTTAAGCAATGATCTCTTCGATCGACGTGTGAATCGTTGTCCACCTAGCCATTTTTTTATGTTTAGAAATAAAAAAAAAAAAAGGTGTCAAATACGGGGGATCTTGTAATAATTCGAACTTTAATTACATGATTTGAGCATCAAATTTGCACAGGCACGCATCCGCGCATTGTCTTGATGGCATTGGATCTTTTTTCTTTTTCAAATGAGGTCGTTTTTTCTTGATTTCTTCTCTCAGCTGGTGCAATAATGACGCATAACATTCTCCTGTTATTATTTCCCTCTTTTCCATGTAATCGATGTAAACGATTCCTCGTGCATCCCAAAAAAACAGTGGCCATCCCTTTGCCGGCCGATTTCACCATCTTTGCTCTCTTCGGATCCCGTTCACCTTCAGACACCCACTGTTTTGACCGATCCTTTGTCTCTGGAGCGTGGTAGTGTACCTACATTTCGCTCACAGTTATGTATCAACGCAGAAACTCGTCAGGATTGCGACGAAAAAGCGCCAAAATATCCTCGAAGACGACCACACGATTGCGTTTACTTTCCACCGACAACAAACGCGGCTCCCATCTTGCCGAGATTTCTTTCACACCCAATTTTTCGTGCAAAAGTGAAAACCCCATACATGCGCCGGTGGCCTTTGATTCGTCGATCATCCAAAATCATATCGTGGATTTTTATTAACATTCCGGGAGTAGTCACTTTCACTGAACATTCCGAACTATGTTCATCTTTTGTGGATGTACGGCCACTTTTAAATTCATTTATCCATTTGGAAACCGGAGCAAATGTGTCATGAACTTCATCCAATTCAGCTCCTTCGGTGCCTTTTAAACACTACCATAAGATTGTCGCTGACATTCTTAAATATCAAGTCAATTATACGTACCTGGTGAAATTGATGAAGAAGACATGCCTGTCGAAACTGCTGGGCGATGGAGTACTCTTCACTTGCTTTACGATTCTGCGCTAACAAAAAGAAATCGAAACCTTATAGTTAGCTTTGATATTTATGTAAAATCTGAATAAGCTTTAGATATTTTTTTGTATAGAGACAAGCAAACTTTAAATAAAAATTTCGATATCTATGCAAAAACACTCCTACAAAACTATATTACCACAGTAAAATTTATTTAAAGAGCTGAGTGAAATTAACTCTCATGGAAAAAGATGTTGTGAAAATATGAACTTTTTATAAAACATATAAATGATTCAAAAAAAATCTTATTATATTCTTATTAGAGCTATTTATTTTTTATGTATATTTTGGATCATTTATGTAATCATTGTTCACACATTAAAAAGAGCTAATTTCATTTAAATCTTTTAGTATTTGTGTAATTAAACCATTGAAAATCAATTATCTACATCAGAAAATGGAATCATTAACAGTTCTATAACGTTATTTTAAATATTCTACAGTAATCTTCTAGTTCACTTCTTTCTACTTACTGTTGTTCTTAATTGATTAAAAACTATTCATGAATTTAATATCATTTTTTATTTTAGAACATTCGTTTGAATACGGATTTTTTTAACGTATTATTTTTGAAAGAGACAAAAAATAGCATAGATGCTACATAGGAAATATATTAAATTTATAAGAAAATAATTATTTTTTTTATAGTCTCTTAGTACAAGTTTTGAGGAATTTTTTGAACAGGAAATTAATTTGTGTTCTTGAAACAAATAAAATACATATAATTGCTAAATGTGTCGACATCGTTTCCAATGTAAACATTTAGTTTTAAGCCTAAAAAGGAAATAATTATTTTAACACTAGCAATTAGAACAAAGGTCTCGAGATATTGAAATGAAAGCTTAATACTGAAATGATACTCTAAACTATATCAGAAAATAATTGATGGAAATTTTTTAAAGCATAAATCAAAATATTTGACAAAGATTCACTTGAAAACTTTGACTTTTTAATACGATTCATTTACCATTATTCAAAATCGGTGGCAGATACATAAGAGTAAATATTTTGATTCTTCTTCAGTAGTGAATTATATCGCAATAAAATACTCTAAAATAATTCCATTTTGATTATTTTTCAATATTTCTTACATAAATCAGGAAAAGAAAAAAAATTGCTGCATTGCTATTATTTATCGATAACACACACACTTTTTAATGAGTGCCGTAATTCAACGCACTGTTTTTCAAAGCCTGAATCACGGATATTTCTAGTTTTTACTTTATTTTTTTTTCCTTAAAACTCTTTATAATGTGCTTGCTTCAAGAAAAGTGCCATTTTCATGTTTACTTTTCGAACTCCTAAATAAACGAAGGCAAAATTGTCCCTCCTACTTCACTGAACATCACTCAACTACAACCTGGCAATATACATTTTTTTTTTTTTTCTTTTCCTTAAAATAATAGCTTTAAAAAACCGTTTGGTGTTTAGTTTCAGCTGCTGATGGAATAAAATGATATTTTTTCAACAAACAACCCAGTCGAATGACTTATCTGCAGAACGCTGCTTGCCGAGAACAAATCACTCGTAAGCTGAGGTGTAACAAAGTAAACACCGTTTAAAAGCGGAAGAGAAGGATGAATATGAGGGCAGAAACGGTGGGGTTATTTTAAGAATACTTTTCAAATGCGGAATTCGAGACACTCAGTAGTCGAAAGAAGATAAAACTGTACCATTTTAAAAACGATAGCAGGAATAGGAGTGCCGTGGAAGGTCTACCATCTCGACGTTAAAAAAAGAATGTCGGAATAAACAAGGAACAGATATGAATAGGGTTCGAAAACGGAAATGATTCAATGATTGCGCCCTCTGCAGCAGGTGAGGAGGTAGCGTGGATTTTGATACCTTGCTCCATGAAGCCAGAAATAAATAAATAAAAAATATCCGACATTTTAATTGTTTACTTGGCAAGTAATCAACGCGCACTCTTTGTCTGTTTCAGTTTCAGCATAATTAAGGTGAAATGTTCCATATTATACAATTGTTCCATTTGTCACTTTGTTCAGTGAGTGACTTATTGGGATGCGTTCCAAGAAATAATATGCTAACACACGTAGAGCAGTTTTACATAAGGGGAACCCGTATAATATTATTCTATATTAATAATTCCTCAACAAAAAATGAAATTTTGTTTTTGAAGGGAATTCCCTCCCCCCCCCCAGAAAACAGAATTCGTTCATTCTTACATTTAAGGGAACTATTTTAAATTCGCTTACATAATGAACTACTAATTAATTTCTAAAATTTAAATGTATTTATTTGAATGTACAATAAGGCACTTGAAAGAATGAAAAAAAAAAAAAAAAAAAAATTAAAAAATTACAATTTTAACCCATTTTTAAAAAAAATTTTTAAAAAAAATTTTAAAAAATTAAAAAAAAAAAAAAAAAATAGTTATCACATTGCAATTTTCTCCCGATTTTCAGAAATATTTTTAAAAACATTTTTCAAAATTTAATGCACAAATAAATAACAAGAAATACATAAAACATTTCAAAATTGAAGGGAAAAAAAGAGAAAAATATAGGAAAACATATTTTCCTTAAAATTCTTCCTGGTGCATTTAAATGGTTAAAAACCAAGTAAGATTTTGCATTGTATTCACGAGCAGGATAGTTTCGAATGAGTCTTAACAATTATACTTATTTTTTCACTAGTTTTCTGTTTTTCCCGGTAAAAATTGTTTTTACTCAGTATGGAGTAATATTAATCAGAAAAAAATAATAATAATAATAAAGTGGTAAAAATACTAAAAAAAAAATTGGAAATAGGAAAGAAAAGAGGAAAATCGATCCGTTTCATACAATTGTTTAAAAAATTTTCAACAAGCATTCCTAATTGAATTTTATTTTTTAAAAACTTTTTGCGTCCGTTTTAAGTTTTATCGCACAATCTTCATCCATTTCGTAAGGAAAATAATTCATACTTATAGAGGACATCCCATTCAAAAGTACCTTATTGGAATGCATGCAATTATACGCATGTAAATAAAAAATAGCAACATTATGCGAAAGAGCAATTCCTCAAATTTCATTAAAAAATTCAACACACTTCTGCATGGGATCCTTTGTCGAACATCAAGACGAGAATCCCTTTCGAGCCAAACGTTGTGTAGAATTGCTAGGGTTACTGATGAAATTGCTGCGGTAATTCTGGTTTCAAATCCGGTCACAAAATTTCATAGCAAAGACTGTATCTTTGACATCGTCCTGAAAAAAAAAGTCAAGGGATGTCTCTCGAGGAGGCGATGCTATTCGGTCGTCACATCCAATCCATTAGTTGTCACATTCAAAGCTTCCCTGAAGTGTAAAATCCAGTGGAGCACCATCGCGTTTATAAAGAGTGGATGGATAAAAAATGATGAAGTTGTGGAAAGGTGAGCTGTTCCAGTATATCGGGACAAACCTCTCTACTGTTTTTTTTTTCAACAAAAAAAAGGAAGGGGGGGGGGGGTTGATAGTCTAGTCGTGTAACAGGCCTCACCAAACATTCATATTTAGATGTCACGAACCAACTCCAATACTTGATGGAAATTTTCTGAGAAATAAGATGTCGAGCATTCGGGCATTATGTTGATTTGCTCTTTCGCAAACGTGTAATGTCGCTTTATCAGAGAAAAAATGCAATTTAAATATTGAGAATAATTCTCAAAGCGTTGCAACATACGTACAGCAAATTCCAACCTCTTTGTTTTGTCATTCGGTCGAAGGTTCTGCAGAATTTGAACTTTGTAATCATGCAAACTAAATTTCCTGTAAAAACAAGATGTATCGTAGATTAAGGAATTCTCACTTCCATTGATGGTCTGTTTCATAGGACTCTTGCGTATTGTTTCCACTTGTTGTTCTGAAATACCTTTACGAGAACCGCGAGATGATTTCAGTACACTTCCTGTAGTCAGAAATTTGACACTCCACGCTCTTAACAATTTATCCGAAAGGTGGAGCCTTACGAAACTCCCTTCTGATCTTCCGTTGCGTCCAAATCACCGGATGATATTCAGCAAACTACAGAACAGTGCTCACCTTTTCCTGAGGAGACGCCTTTTTTTTTATATTAAACGAAGTAACTAATGATGTGATAAGTCCGAAGTCACCGCATCGTACTTTCATCGTAAAATAAGGACATTAGTTAGGCTGCCGTTTCACGGGAATGAAGAAATCGAAATTTAATTTTCCACTTTTGGCGGGATTTTTTTTTTATCATTATTAACGCACCCTTTTCAGTGGGGTACCCTGTATTGGCAATAATTCAAATATATATTGGAAGAGTTTGAGGCGACCCAACATTTTGTTAATCCTCTTTTTCATTAGGTAATAGGTGTTAGGGAAGGTATTGGAGTTCATAATGGAATATATACTCAGTGGTTGTTGATGCTCCAAGAATTTGTGATACAAGGACTAAAGTAAAGCGATGTGAAAAAAGGAATCCAAATATATAAATTACCAAAAATCATTATAATTATGAAGAACTATAACAACATAGTTAAATAGCTTACTTGCTCCTCTTCGTCGACGTTTTTTCTGTCGTATATCTTGGAGTTGAAATGAATGTAGTTGTTTCTGATGGCAAGTTTGCGAATTAGCGTGATTAGCGTTGTACTTCCGCATTTTGGTACTCGATTGTAAAATAATCTTTGTTTGTCGATGCTCTCAAGTTGACTGAAATCGAATGGACAATTGCAAGCTGAAATAAAAGTAAAGGGTTAAACCATATGACGTGTAAGTATCAAAACATATTTTAAATATAGGTAAATAGTTGATTTTACATAAGGATACTCAGGACACAAAATGCTAAAATTTTTAATTTTTATTTAGTTTTCATGAAATTTAGTACAGTTATTACTTTATATATATATATATATCGTACGTATTTTTCTTATAAAACTAATACTCACATTTAAACATAAAATACATAATTTAAGGCTCCCGTCTACCCGCCATTTTGATTTCGTGGACGTAATGTTAATCCTATGGAATTTTGACTTTAATTCTCACATCTTTATTATTTGATCTATTTGAATGAAATAAAGTGCACCTGAAAGAGCAAAAAATAATCTATGCTTCTGTGGAATTACTTTTTTCCTAAGATTTTTAAAAATATTTGAAAATATTCTTTAAAGACCAGAAAACTCAAAAACGAATGATTAAAATAAGAATAAAAATATTTTTAAAAATCTTAGGGAAAAAGTAATTCCACAGAAGCATTCATTATTTTTTGCTCTTTCAGATGCACTTTATTGCATTCAAATAGATCAAATAATAAAGATGTGAGAATTTAAGTCAAAATTCCATAGGATTAACATTAAGCTGATGAAAACAAAATGGCGGGTAGACGGGAGCCTTAAGACATGGATTTTAAAATTATATTGTTAATAGTGGATTTAAAAACGCAGAAATTAGGAGTGCTCATTTTTTTTTTCTGAGAAAACACTCTCTAAATATTTTTCAGCTGTGTTTTAAAGAAATTATCAAAATGATACTGGGATCCATGTATTATTTTTATTATGCAGGAAAATATATAATTTAAAAGTGTTATGTCTTTCAAGTAAAATGTTTCTCGCCTGTCATTTCGAAAAAAAAAAAAAAATGAAATCAAAAAGAAGACCCATTGTGTGAAGCACTAATTCGTTAAAACATTCTCACAGACACAAAATACACAAGATACCTAAAAAAGTACGAATTACAATATTTTTGTCGCTATAATTATACATATAAAAGCTGATAGTAAACTTAAAATCAATCTCTACGTAAATTTCGCCTATTTTATGTCTCATGTCCTTATAAAAACGAAAAATAAACATTCGAGTTGCTAAAATTAATTTTAATTTGTATGAAGAGTCTTTAAGCAGACATTACCATGAATTCTTAATAACGATTGTCTATTGAAAAAGAATCATGTTCCACAGAATTTAGAACATAATGTTTTTGATCTTGATTATTATTAGACCCTCGGTTTTGATGACATGCCGTCTGCCATCTTTTAACCGATATACTCAAAAATTGATAAATTATACTCAAATTTCAATGGCTCTCAGATAAGGAGTTGCATAGTTGTTAAAATATTTCGACTCAATTCCCCCCCCCTCCCCTTATTCTGCGTTTCTTTCATATTTTTTAAAAATATGAAATTTAATTGCAATTCAATTTTCCTTTCTTTAATTAACCACAACCGAGAACATTCGCGAGTATATTTTTAAGTATCGAATGTTAAGAAGAATGCATAGTTTTAAGATGAATCATTGTTATTACAAACCGCACAATTCCTTACACAGGCGAATGTGAATTGATAACGACAGGTAGAATACTCCTTACCCTCAAGCTAAACATTGCTGACAGTTTTATGAGTAATTGAATCTTTTTTCCACGTCCATAAATGCATTTTAAAAATCCCGTTTAGCAGCTTCTTAATTGTGACTATTCGGGCTTTAATTACTATTCCATTTGAAATATTAAGAAAAACAAGACAAGACAACAAGACAATCGATGATATATTGTAGCTAATACATCATTGGTATAAATATAATATTTTTTGATTTAATGAAAAAATGGAAAATATGATTTTTTTTTTTGTACTATTGCTGTTGATTTGAAATTATACTCGAGCGCAAAACTCCCATTTCTTGCCCACATCTTCGGCCATTTTTGATTTTGTAGACGTTATGATTGATTTCGTCCTCTGCAATGAACACTTTCCGTCTCTATTTGAATTCCAAAATGAACATTCGCTCGCGGATTTTACGGTCTTTAAAAATATTTTTCAAAGATCGGGGAGAAAATATAATTTCATAGAAACTTTCATTATTTTTTTCAAAAGTAGAAATTCCGTATGAAAAGAAAGTAGAAAATCCATACGATAGCATCCTGTTCATGAAATGTTAATCCTGCGGAATTTCTACCACCACGTCTTTAAATCTACTCCATTTTATCTATTGAAATGCAAAATATTGTATTCGGAAGAGCAAAAAATAATGACGGTCTCAACCGAATTATATTTTCTCCCCAATTTTTTAAAATATTTTAGAATATATTCTTAAAGACATGAAAACCTACACGCGAAACATTAAAACATGGGGTAAAAATATTGTTGAAAATCGTAGGGAAAATGTAATTTCGCAAAATTTTTTATTATTTTCTGCTATTTCGGATGCACTCCTTTGCATTCAAGTAGATAAAATAATATAGATTTGAGGATGATACTAGAAATCTCAAGGGATTAACATTACATTCATGAAATCAAAATGGCAGTTAGACGGAAGCCTCAAATCAAACTTAACTTATACTAATTCATTATATTGTTTTTGTCCCTTAACGAAATGGGTGTTATTTCCTACATAACCCCCCCCCCCCCCATTGATTTCACAAAACTCAAAAAGTAAGTTGAAAGTCCGATATTTGACACGCGCTATGAATATTTTAGAAGAATATATTGGGAGGGAAGGAAGGATTGAACTGAGAATGAAATCAAAATTAGCGACTTATTCAATAACCGTAATGTTTGTAATCATTAATCAGAAAAAGTTTTTCAAATACATTGGACCCACATATTTATTGCGTGTCAGACTGATATAACCTAATTGCATCAAAAATCTATTGACGGGCGCCAAGGGGCGATAAATGTCCCCCCGTCGTAATAATTGTCTTAACCCTCCAACTCCCTCCTGAATTCCAGGGGATTAGTTAAACTGATTACTGAAACTAAAAAGGGATTTTAAAATCTGACTGTCCCGACCATTGTTAACTGCATTAATCCGTCGCATAAAATAAAAGTACTAAGTAGAGTCCTAGTAAGTAAAAGTAGGCAATTTCAAACTTTTCCCTCACAAATGTGTTTTATTTTCGCGGTCTAGACGTATAATTTACATCACTACCTCATTAATCTTCACCATTTCGTCTTTTAACTTGTTTAGTCAACTGAAACAGGTTGGTTTATGTACCCCCCCCTCACATTATGTTTTCCTTATTTCTTAGAGAAACGTAGTTCTTCCTTTGCATTATCTTCGTTTTTTAAAAAGAATTATCGTACCCACCCTTTGTAATGTATTTTATTTTCAGGCGAGATATTTCTTTAGATGTTCCCGGGAAAGTGCAGTATTTAGTACCATTCCCTAAAACGGATTTACCACTCAATTCCCATCAAAATGTTGCTGACCTTCATTTAATTTTTTCTTGCAGCCTAACTTTAATACCAATAGATATCTGGTTTGCAAGTGAGGACATGCAACTACCTGTTCAAAAGTGAAAATGCGGTCTTAAAATCTTCTTATAATAATAATTAATCTATTCGAAAATAAATTATATTCTGTAAATCACATATTGTTGTAACAGCAAATTCTAATTGGACTTTTGAGCTATTATTTACCTTTTATAACTGTTCATTTAACTGTATTATTTCATGTTACTAGAACTACGCCTTAAATGGGTGAAAAACTGCAAAAATGTAATGTATCTCTGTAAATGCATACAAAAATGTAAACTGTTTTTCTGCGCGGTTGTGTAGATCAGCTCAAGGTCGTGTGCTCACTACTTAATCTTATAACTTGTTTTCGAATATGTAAAGTTAATGTAGTGAAGAGATGTTAGTGACGTAATTTTAATCTTGTAACTTCTTTCCGGATCTATAAAGTTATTAAGGTTGTGAAAATTTTAGTGATGTTATTTTCTCAAGCAAAGTAGCCTGCAATCAATTAGCTTTGATCCAGGAAAACGACATTTGTTGGGAACTGTCATCAAGTTCTCTATACATGTTATTACCAAGGAAGTTCTTCATTGAGATAGTTTAGATTTATTGAATATAGATATACTAACAGTAAGGTGGCAGATAAAATCATCAGAGAGAGAATACAAAAAAAACCCTACCTTAAACCCCTATTTCGATGTAGGATGCTGACGCACATTAAATATGTCAGGGCTCGTGGTTTGAATGTGATTATGGTGTCGATGTTCGATGAAGTGTCGATCAGGCAGACATAAGCAACCGGGTGATTATAAATATTAATTAATTTAATTTAAAATAAGACAAGTCGTGTGGTAATAATGTAAAGATTTACATTTAATAGATGATGACAATGTAGTTTTCTTGAACATTTATCCACTTTTACTTTCTTCCGTAGCAAACATTGGCAGAAAAGCACCCACCAATAGCCGAACATCTACTCGGCACCTAACCTACAGCCGGTATGTTAGATGCCTCAGAATATGTTAAGTGCCGAGCATCACTGCAGTTACACAAGAGGGAAGGGCTTCGTGACCCAAGCATTTGTGAAACTACATCAACGTCAACTTAAATATGTCGCTCACTCCAATACTGGAAATAACTACATACGCAATGTTAGGTTCTTCCCCCCCCCCTCAATATTTGAAGCAAAATACTGCCAATGTCAATATGTCACAAGGAAAATATTAATTCAATTAAAAAAAATATTAGTATTTCAAATGGATATTGTGTATGTTAAACTGTGATTAAACTGGCAATCATTAATTTTCAATATATTAATAAGTTACTGTTCCCTAGTGTTTGTTTAAAATAACTTTACAGTTATTTATACTCAAATGTAACACTAGTTTTCATTGAAACTTTATACACATAATTATTTTTTTGCGTACTGTGAGTAATACCTCTTTTATTCATTTTTATTTTAATTTTTGGGTTTTGTAGGATATGGGGCGACAAAAGTAATTAAGTGTATTCTTTTCACTTAATAAATATCAAAGTACTTCAGCCTGAAAAATCTCAACAGTTGCTTATAAATCAGCGCTTTAACCAAAAGTTTTCAAAACGATAGGGCATCGTGGATCTGTTTAGAGCATATTCCTGAGATTATTTCGATGCATTGTGTATTTTAATGAGATATCCATCCGCAAGTTATTATAATATCTCCCACACCATTGTTACAAGTATTACACATAGGCGTATCGCGTAAATAGGCTGTAGTAAGAATCTTTTTACTGATAGTCTGCATACTTGTAATCTCCTCTCTTTTGTTTTGGATTCAGTTATATAAAATACTTTTATTAGGGATGTTCCTCAAATTTTCAAAGCATTTGCTGGAATAAAATATTTTTATTGATTTTTTCATTGTTTCGGTAGTTATTAGTACATATGCCTTCAGAGACCAATCTCCCCTCCTTTCAGTCAACATACATATTAAATTCCGTTACCGACTTTGCAAATGTCGATATTCTTATTTTAATGATTCACTTGAGGGATTTTTTGTCTTTAAAAATCGGATGGAAAGTTCTATTTAGCAGAAACCTTCGTTATTTTTTGCTCTTTCGAAAGCACTTTATTGTATTCAAATAGATAAAATAGTAAGGATTTTAAAACGATAGTTGAAATTCCATAAGATTAACATTACGTTCACGAAATCAAAACGGTCGGGAGCTTTTATGGGGTTGTCGTCGATTCCCTTCCGTAATATAAGGCAACTTCTTATACCTTTGTTAGAGATTTGACGCCTGAATCAATGCTATATGTATTTTACTTTAATTATGGTATACTTGTATCTCATAAGCTTTATTTAAATACCAAATAAATATATCTAGCTGCAGTCTTGGTTTCTCTTTTTTCCTTTTTTTGTTTAAGAAAGGAAGAATTCTTCAAATACATTTGAGCTTGTTACTATTAATGCATAATCCCTCCCTAAAAAAGATTTTTTAAGACATAGATTCAAAAGCTACGTAACCACGTGTTTATAAAATTTATGTGACATGAATTAAGCATACTATAATAATTATGTAGAACAATTATTAATGCATAACATTGTAATTCTCTCCCAAAATTACAATAAACTATCATAAATATTTCATTATTACGTATTGTCGATCAAATATCAATGTTTTCCAACATATAATTGTTTGCTTTCCCCCTCGAACTTCTAACACGTAATTCAAGCAAATGAGCTATCTTTATATGAACCTAAACGTCTTGGGCTCACGTTTATATTTAAATTAATTTTTTAACTATAAGTTTATTTCCTATTTTTTTTAAAAAATGAGATAAAAATTGTTGTATCACGTGAACAGTTAAGATTTGATTTCTAATGAAGTAAATATAAATAGATTTAAGTAATTTTGTTAGATTTTTGTATATAATAACACAGGAAGTAAAAGAAATTTTAGCAGGTATCTTTATAAAACTCAACTTATATATAAAACATTCATCATATATATGACAGCAGATGAAACAGTAAGTATATTTGCATTTAATAATACGTGAAATACATGTAAATATTATTAAATATATACCTAATTAAAATTTGATCATAGTATATAGCACTTATAAAGTTTTTAATCAGGTTGTTTCATAACAAACAATTTTTAGACTTTTAATGTTAATTTTCCAAACAGTGAGTATAATATTTAAAACTAATATATACGACTCTATCGATAGTTATGTGTAAAAGTTCTAACTTAACGTATACAGCTAAAATTAATACCTTATGAAATGTGGGGACATTTCTAACGAAGAATTGAAAGAGTTTGTTTCATGCAATTTTTGATACTATAGATCAATGAATTTTTATATAGGTATTGATTTTCAAACTCTAAATCTTATCAGAATGAAAAGATCTTGCAAAAACAAAGCAGCCTCTCGGCTTCACAATTCGCTAAGGAAAAGCGTTTTGGGTAAAAGTAGGAAATAGGGTGTCCCCTAGACGTTTGGCAATTTTTAGGGAGCATTGGCCACTTTTGGGGGCGATAATGGTTTAAAGGTGGCGTTTTGTTATGGTAACCCTAAAAATACTCAATGCTTAAGTCACGCACGTTTAGCGACCTGTCTAGGAAGTGGCCAAGTTTCGTCGCCAATCGTGTAGGGGACAGACACCCTATTCCCGATTTTAACCGCATTTTGTAGCCTATAGAAATATTTTTCTTATCGCTCCAGGAAGACACAGCGCATTTTCCCTTTGTCTTGATTGGTACCTTTGTTAAGAAAGAAATGATGCAGTCAATACAAGGTCGCCAGACTTTGAGAATGTTAAATGGTTTGCCCAATTTTAGCGAGTAAAGAAAATTTCGGCTCCTAGTTGAGATGCTACATGTGTAGTATTTTTTCAAGCCTTCGTATTGTTATAGCTAGGAATCATGGCAACAAAAATGTGGAGAACAAAATATCAGAAATAGATGCACTTATTTACAGCAGCGTTAATGGAAAATGATGAAAGAATACAATATTTTCTTCAGCTATAAAAAAAAAAAAAAAAAAAAAAAAAAAAAACGCATTTATCGCAACCTTGCGAAGATATGTACCCTTGCAAAGAACAAACATCGATATGTTTTATTGATTATGTTGTATTAATACGTTTTATAATTAATATAAGCTATCATTCAATCAAACAATTATAACTCAACTACAACACAAGAAAACAATCATTTAATGATTCCTAAAATTACTAATTTATCCACAGAAAAAGAAAATCATGAACGGGGATAAAACCATCTTAAATGAGGAAATCACAGAAGATCAAAACTTGAACAAACAAGAATTACTTACCTTGTGGGGCAAAGCATGCTATCTTGCTGATAAACTAGAACAGGTATTACTTTGAAAGCAGTCATATTTCCTTTTTCGAGTAAAATTACTTCCAAAACTACTCTTTTAAGCAATATTTCAGCCGTTGAATCTGTCTGTATTTTATTAAATCTGCCTCTTGGCAGATATTCACACGAAATAAAACTTGGCACAGAGATAGTCTTCAACGCGAAATATACAACTACAAGCATTTAATTTAAATTTATCAAGAAATACTGTTATCTAAATAAAAAAAAAAAAGTAAAATCAACGAAAAAGAGGTGGATCAGTGATGCTTTCTCTTTGAACCAGTCAGAAGGATCCAAAGAGGAGTATAAAATATGAGAAACAAATGTTTCACTCAATTAACATTCAAATTGAGTAGAGATATGGAAAGATCATTAAAATTAAAAAAGAAAAAAGAACAGTTTTTGACGGTGACCTGATTCTAAATTGTCTACCTTTCAAAAGACGCAAGCGAATTTTGATTTGTTCGCCCAAATAACGTTATGACATTATAAGAGCTTCATAAAATCACAAATAAATGAGAAAGAAACGATAGTAGTTGTCCAGTGGTAGCGCATCTACCAATCGATGGATCAGTTTGGAGCTCAGAACTTAAAGCAAATCAAAAAAGCTGAAGCGCACTTTTTCCCTTTGTAGATCGTTCTGATATTTAAAGAATAAATAAGTATATGTGTGTGTGAGAGAGAGAGAGAGCATTTAAAAAATATGAATTAATACCTCCAAAATTTTACAACTTTCATTCTTATCTTCAGTCGTGTTATTCTATTAATACCAATAATAAATATCTTAATTATTTTTTAAACTTAGGAACATCTGGTGAGGATATGGATGTGGTTAAAGTTTTAATAAAAAAAAAACACATTTACCATTGAATTATTTAAATTTACACGAGTTTCCTCAAAATAAACGTGAGATAAATAAGATTAAATTAGAGTTATTTTAGTAGAGTGTAATTTTATATATAGTTTTTAAGAATCGGTCCAATTTTAGAATCATAGTGAAATATATATTATCTTATCATCCCCTTTAAATGAACAAGCAACTGATAACTCTATAATATATTGGGCGCTTTTATTTTCTCGTAGAAGAAAATAAAATAGATAATTGATTACATGCTTTTAAATTCATTTGTTTATTCCTACTTATTTATATTCGAATAATGTTATAGCTTACTTATTTACTTTATTACCAATACTTATTTTTTGAACCTTTGAAAAAGATGCAAAATAAAAATGCAATTTTTGTTTAAAACAGACCATTCCAACGTATTATGATACATCAAAGTTAATTATCTTTGTTGAAATAAATTTTTTTTTTGTTCTTTTCCGTTAGCTGGGCACCAGACAACAACCGCCAAGCTTAAAAGTTGGTGCAGATATCGCCAAGTCTAACTGTTGAAGCGAAAAAAATATTTGACCCTGGTGGACTCTTGTTGATGGGTTGTCCTTAACTCACATTGTAACCTTGTCTGGTTCAAATTTTTAAAAGCTTTTTCTCACATTTTAAAGAGCTCATTTGAGCTGAATTTTTCTAAACAGGATTGTTTTGGATGACAATACGATAATTTTACTATAATAAATAAAAATAAATCGATTAAAACTAATTATTTAAAGAATTAAATTTTACGCTAATTTTTCAGCCAAGTCGCCAAATCCATCTTTAATAATTTAACATTTGCTTTAATTTTAATTACATGCAGCTTAATTGATCAACATAATGCCTAATTAAGCTAAAAAATTTACACGTATTTATTTTTGATGATAAATTTAATAAACGTCAAATAATAAAATAAGTTATTAAAACCAATTATTGAATAAATTCAATTTGACTCAACGTTCCCTTTTGCTCTTAAAATTTAAGGTATGAAAAAATTATGCTGCGCAAAGTGTGAAGTTTAAAAGAAAATCCATGTTTAAAAAATTCGTTTTTTTACCAGAGTTATTTTCTTTTATTACACTTTTATAGAAAACTTGGCGATATTGCGCAAGTTATAACCTTGACGGCTTTTGTATGGTACCCAGCCAACAGAAAAGTACCAATTTTTTTTGTCCAAATATCTTCATAACTTTAAAAAGTTGTTCGCTACGAAGTAGAAAGTTAATAAATACATAAATAATCCAATAGGTAGCAAATTGTCTAGAGGATGCTAAAGAAATGTACAGAAATGAAATGGAAGGCTGGATGAAAGAGAGAGAAGAGCAAATAACCAGAGAACATAAAATGTTAGAAGAATCAGAAGAACTACGGAAGAAAATACAATCCTGGATGAATCAAAATGTAACATCGAGTCTAAACACGAGAGTAAGCATTGATGAGGGTTCTTTGTGCTGCAGCTTTCAAAATGTACCGTAAGGATTATCGCACAACGATATCGGGTTAAAATTAAATTTGGGGTAGATTTATATAAATTGAATATCGCACAATTAAACACTGAAATAAGGTAAATGATCAGTATTTGCTAAATAGAATGAATTTTAAAAGAAATATTTCGGCGAGGGAATTTAAATAAATAAAAAATAGGGCAAAATATAGAATTTAATTCAAAAGCAGATTCAAAGTATAAAAAAATAAAGCAACGCATTTAAAGGTTTTTTTTTAATTGATTTACTTCAATAATCATTGATATATTTTGATGAAAGCTGTTTAATGTTTTAAAGGAAATCCTTTTGAATTTTCTTTCAAAATCAAGATTATTTGAATAATTTTAATATTTTCGTCTTTCAAGTTTTCAACATCATGCAAAATGAATTGACAACACAAGATAAAAGTTTAAATAAAATAATTAAATGTATTTGAAAAAAAGTACTAATTCAAATTTTTAAAAATATTTGCTTGCCTATATGCTTTTATAAAATTTTATGAAATATCAAGTATTCAATTTTTAAATATCGTCTTTACGAGGTCGAATTGAGGACAGAATATCCAAGACTTCATCTCAAGAATTTCATAGAAATTTTCAAATTTATTCATTGTAGAAACGCTTGATTGCACAATCTGCAATTTTATGGCGCGTTTAATTATGCCTTTATTTTAGAAATTAACGGTCACTATAACAATGATAAATATATTTAATTGTAGATTTTGATTTTATATCTATATGTACCTCTTTAAACTTGTCTCGAAAAATAGTTTCATTTATAATTTTGAATATTTTTCAGCCATCACCAGTTGAAAAATTGTTTCCACGGTTATTACTTAATAGTTGTTCTGTTAATAAAAGTTTTTATCATTTGTTAATAAAGATTCGCTGGTAAAGACAGTATTAAAGCAAACAACCTTTGACGTAGAATTGAAAAAAAGATAAAGTCTTGAGAAATTCTTTCCAATATATATAAAAGAGAAGATTGAAATTCAGTAAGTATATTTTCAATTTGTCGAACATCGTAGTTAAGCACCGGACGAATAATGTTTAAAACATTCAATCGAAGATTGTCAAAGATTTAAAAAGTTTTGAAATTCTTAATTCTAGATTTCTTTGAACTTTGATTGTGTTTGAAATTCGATTAGTTTCGATTAGTTTTGAAATTGCATTATTTTGAATTTTGAGTCGAGAGCTATACATACACTCAATCTTGTATATCACTCTCCAGCCCCTTAATAATGTTTTATTTTACTTAAACGATTAACAAAGTGGACACCGAAGATTAAGGATATTATATTATTTTTTGTTTTGTTCTCAGTACAGCTTCCAGTGCAGAAATAATAATATACAACGGAAATCTTGGATTCATTTGGCCGGCGACAACTTTGATAGACGATTCCCAACGAGGACGTTGAAAACGTGGCACAGGAAGCACGAATGCACTTTGGAAGGAAAACACTATCAAGGAGTCGCGGAGAATGAACCTCTAACACAAGAAAACGCGTGGGGCGAGACGAGATGGAAGAAGAAGAGTTTGCCGAGGTTCTGGAGTACACCTGGTAGCTTCAACTCTGTAGTCAATAAGTTCAAGTAGCAATAGATTACAGCTGAAACGAAAGGTACAGTAGTTCTCATAGTTCTAGTTTCAATGGTTGTCTTTCTTCGATTTGCAACGAGGAATACTCACACACAAACCGTAATTAGTTAAAAAAGCAACGTTATTTTTTTTTTTTTTACAAAACAGCCTCAAAATCTTCAAAGTACTTTCTATTATGCTTAATACATATGTCCGATCGACACTGTTGGACATTTTTGATAATCCTACGCTCCCTCGCTTTTTCCTCAATCGTTTCTGCGTTGTCGAATCGGTGTCCTTTCACCCCTCTTTCTTCACTCAAAAAAAGAAATTGTACTGGAAGCTAGGTTATGTAAATAAGGTAGAGTCACGTTGTTTTGACCAAAAATTCACGCACTGAGATGACTAATTATTACTTGCAATAAGCCGGAATGGAATTTCACTTTCTCTCAATTAATTTTGTACCACATGTTTTAGTTATTTTATCCTGATAATGAATGGAAAAAATGAATGAAAATATATTGATGTTCCGTTGTAAAATTATGTGAAAATATTTCTCTAGTAAAAGTCTAAATTCATTGAGAATCTGCACCTGGATCGCCTTGGTATTACGAAATCTTAAAGTTTCATCCATGGCAATGTAAAATTTGAAAAGTAACACCACACACCCCGTAGAAACCTGATTGAATATTTATGAACCTAATATTCAAAATGTTGCCTATTAACTTTTATTGCTTAAGAGTCTTCTTTCCAGCAGACTCTCCTGTAGGAGGCGAGAACACCAAGAGACGACGACTGATCTTGGTGGAATGCCCCGTGTGCTTGGATGCCGCCGGATATGGAAAAGTAGGCAAAGTTCTGATGGTCGCCGTCTGCGGTCATGTGTGATGTGTCTAATCCAAAGTGATGCGAATAAGGATACAACGAAGGATGCTGCTTGTCCCAAATGTCACAAGAAATACAAATCGATACGCTCCAACCAGTATACTTGTAGCAATTTTATTCAGATTGTACATTAATAGATAGTATTTAGATTAAAATTTATTTTTTCAACCTCATTACTTCATTTTCTGTTCAAAACAGTTTTTAGGAGAATAGAGCAAGTTCTCAATAGAAAAATAGATTAATTCGAGTACATCGATGATTTCTATATATTGCTAATAGATACACAGCAAATTTTATATTTAAATTCGATCTGTCGAAAAGCAACATCATTTCCATGATTGACTGATTATGATTATTAACGTCGCACTTAGAAGCAACACGAAGGCTAATGGCGATGGATCTTCGTACTTTACTTGTCAAAGAACGAGGATCACTCACATGGCGCTCTACTTCGAGCATCATATTTGATTTTAAAAAAATGTACATACAGTCATCGAAACAGCTTATACTTTAAAGTATGCATTTGAATGATTTTGACTTAATATGAGTAACTTCATCTGTTCGCTCCAGTTATGGAAATATTCCTCAATTTATCTTATTAGTACAATTGACGTCAGTGCTCTCGACAAGACATAGAGTAAAAGGAGCTGACGTCACATCCTTTGTTGATCTGCTACATTTCCGGCCAGTTTAAGTTTCTTTCTTTATTGTGTTTCTAGATAGAGAAGTATCTTGATGCGCTGAAATTTTATCTTTATTATCGTATATCAAAAGTGAGGGTGTGATGCTAACCAGGTTCCTTCAAAACCTCTCCCTCCTGTAAAGGAGGTTTGCTGATGAGATGACATTTGCAGACGAGTAATTGTGCTCGTAAGACACTTTACAACATATTTAATCATGGACTCTTATTTTCAGCTTCATTGCACTTGCAATTAATTCTTTTTGATTCTGTATTCATGACTAACGAATTTATGATTTGTTTAAAATGTGGTTTTTTAAGAACGGTGTTCTAAGATCACTGTTCCAGAACATAAACACAATTAGCTTTGTCACCTTATAATCATGCCATATTTTTCAGTCCACCAAGTTGAAATTCTTGATACAATACTATTCTTGCACTCTTTTGTTGAATTAGCCATACATTAAATAACAGTTAAAAATCGTAATATAACACAAATAACACTTTTAAATACCTGTGTCAATGAAATTGACTATTATGCTTTGTACAGACAAGCTATGTATTGCAGTTTAGCCACGATCAATTGAAGCTTCTCGTCTCACCCCGACACTCGTTGAAAATCTTAGCAGTAATATGAGGTGCAGGCCAGATGGCCCATTGGCAGTACTCGCTGTCTACTCCTTTTCGCGCAAAACCGCGCGTCCACCCAAGGACCACAATCTGTTACCTTTGCTCTTCAACGGCACATCCGACCATGGTAAGCACTTGGTGCGAAACTCCGATGGGTATACATATATACGACATATACATAGTACATTGATCAGAGAATGAGCAGTTGTCCAAAATATTGTATTGGGTCACATGCGGCACACAACATAGCTGCTTGCAAACATAAGTCGTCCCAATCCTAACTGCCGCTAAGGAACTGACATAAACTCGCCTCTTAACAAACGTAAGATTCAGAACAACTAATAAGATCACACACGCAATAAACAAGCAAATGGCAGACCTAAATCTCAAGCTTCGATTCATATCCACATATGAACCATCTCATATTAAGACCAATGCATGTTTTGTTTTTATTATCCATATTGCTGTTTCAGTTATTTCGTGATGAGTAGTATCTACAACGTATAGTTGCTTCTATTGTATTGATATTTGTTGTGAGTAAAGCCTATACAATATAATACATGGTTGAATGGGTATTTAATATACATCATATATTATCATTATATAATATCATTATAGTATATTATTATTATATATTGTTGTATGCCATCATTATCATATATGATATATTAGTATATATCATATATATCATATCATATAATCATCTATTATTATATCATTAAATATTGGTTGCTTTATTATTTTATTCAACCCTTTAGTACACATAATTATTAAGAATTTCATATTATTATAAAAAATTGAACACAGTAAATTTACATATTGGAACAACAAGTTATAAGATATGAATATGTAATCATGTAACTATCACGTCCAATAAATAAAACATAGCCTATTGAGTATAATCTTATCAGCATCTTTACTTCAGATACATTAATTTCATATAAGACAGTATTGTATTACTTGATTAAGTTATAATCATACATCATAGTTATATGCATATCTGATATACTTTCTATTACATATTAAGTTACATACGGATATATATATATTATATACATATATTATTTCATAATATTACACATACATATTAAGAGATAGGCTTTATGTATGTATATATATATTATTTGACATACATAATATACATATATTCATTATATACATATTATTACATATCATATGTGTGTGTGTGTATAAAGCATCTACTTTAACCATTATTTCAATTCATTTTTAAATCAACAGCTCCAGCCCACTTTCACTTTCAAGCATATTTTATTGTAGCGGAGTGAGAGACCATCAACGTGGGGGAATTACTCAACTCCGCCGTTGGATACAGATTATGAGAGCAGGGGTGTAAAAGCAAGAGTGAGCATGAGAGAGTGTTTTTCCTTATACAATAGGGAAATTTCGCTTTAAACGTAAGAGACCCTGTGGTCTGGATGCAGGGATTTCGAGGGAACCGAAGTGCAGACCTAAAGTCTGGTAGGGATCATCCCTACAGGTCTGGAGAGTGGGAAGAAAGCTGACTTTGCAGATCTTAAGAGCGCGTGATTGCATAAAATAAATTTAAAAAGGGAATCGTATCAGGAAATAAGAATGAACATTATCTTTTGAAGGAGAGATTGGGAAAAATTAGGAAATTAAATTATTGTTATGAGAAACTAATAGGAACTAAGTTAAATCATTACATAAACACGGGCTCACCAGACATGGGGTCTGGTCTGGTGGGTGTCTCTTATTGGAATGTGCTTCTGTATATACATTAGTAATAGAGGTATCCCTTAAGAGGTAAATACACACACTATTTTCAAAGGAACCAACAGAATTGCTTATTCGGAGGTGTCCTTTGCAGGATGTACTACTGTATACAGTAAAACTTAAAATAAATAATTTTAAAAAATGGGTATTAATACAATAAACAATATTAATTCACATAGACGATAAAACGATTCGGTAAAAATATTGCTAGTAAGGGAGAAAAAAAAAAGAAACCACTTTTATGAAATAATTATGAATCAGAAATTCTGCTCATTAAATTTCCTAAGAAATATAGATTGAAAGAATGAAAAAATATCTTACATGATTTATTTCAAGTAAATCTTTAAAAAAAAATAACTCATTGAAAATATTCGTGGTGTTAAAAGATATTACGAATGCGATATATTTCGTCATGTTCCAACATTTTATTTTCAAATGCAATTAATATCGTGCGTATACAAGAGTTTTCGTGCTCTTCTCCGTGACATGCTAATTATTACAACCGTATCATCATTCAATCGCAATGCCTTCATTATGCAAATGATTTATGATCCGGGAAATTAGAAAGGAAAGAAGCGAAGGATGTACCATTACACATGATTTTGCAAATGTTGCTGTTCAATTACTACAGGCATATAAAAAGTTTCGATTGAAGGTCGATTGGGTGTAGCAAATAAAATCAACAAGCACAAAAAATTGGTCGAGAGCTTTGACGTCATGAGTTATTCTACTTTTTCAATATTTAAAAAAATATATTTTTACAATCCTCTGTTAAATACATATTATTCTTAAGAAATTTAAGTTCAATAAAAATTGTTTTGAATACATTTACAATCTAAGCCATCATTCATTCAATCAA